>JAVQJG010117414.1:0-10609 GCA_036024015.1 Craterocephalus amniculus
GCGGTAAGGCCTTTTCCCCTTTAGTTTCTACTGTAAAGTAAAATTATCAATCCTTTTACCTCGATTTCAAAGTCTAAATTCAACTCGTTGTTAGGGGGAAAAAACCCTGAAATACAACTGACCGGCAGCTTGTCACTTTCAGAGTACATGTGCTGCATACTCCGCCTAGTGGTATCCTCCGGTATTGACCGCTTTGGCTGCGCTGTGCCTACGTAGTTTACAGCAAGTATGTACACAGACCAGAAAGAGCGCTTGCGGGCACGCTCGCGTACACAGCAAGTATATCCCAGCCCTAAGAATAATCACTGTTCTGAGCTGATGTTGGATTAAAAAGCAGCACGTCGAATATCTGCTCCGTAACTTTTACAAACACTTTAATAATCACTTAAAAACTGTTTTCTCTGCTAAATCTCAACTTAAATATTAACATGATCAAATCAAATCTATATCCTGAGGATGAAAATGTTGGGATTAATTAGTTCCTTCCTTCCTTTTAAACACATCCGATTATCTCCAGCCAGCAGCTGCAACAATACGAAAATATCACAATGCCGTTTTTTCCAGTACTGTGCAGAATCCATGATCAGAGTTAAAGGGATAGTCCGTCAGAGTAGTAGACACAGTCTGATGGACAAGGAGCCCCGCTCATATCCCAGCCCTTCTTCTTAGGGCTGGGATATACTTGCTGTGTACGCGTGCGTGCCCGCAAGCGCTCCTTCTGGTCTGTGTTCATACGACCTAATTCTTTCCTCTACTTTCTCATGTGCACGCTGTCAATCATCTGCCTGGGGGCGGGGCTCCTTGTCCATCAGACTGTGTCTACTACTCTGACGGACTATCCCTTTAACTCTGATCATGGATTCTGCACAGTACTGGAAAAAACGGCATTGTGATATTTTCCAACCCAGCAATGTACGCTGTGATATGAAAAGTTCTCCTGCACTGATCTTAACTCTTTACAAATGTTGCACGTCTGGATTTTTTCCTGTGTTAGTTGTTCTTATCGTTGTGTCTCACAGCTACTTTAATCTGCGAGGAACTGAGTACGTTTCGTTTTATTACGGACAAATCTGAACTGGGTTTCACCAGAAATGTTTGTTCTTTGCCAATCTGATAAAAGATCGATGCGGATTGGTGGATCACCGTGCACGATGCGTGCCAGCTACTTTAGATCAGAGCACACTGAGTAAATTTGCACAGAAGTTATTTTAAGACGAAAAGAAACACTAAATAAAAGTTAACTGCGCTAACACACATTTAAACATCCGCTTCTTTCCATTCACACACCTGGTTGACAAAAAGGGTGGTCACGAATTTTCCTGGCTTGAACACGTCCACCACCTTCCTGACCAGCTCGTCGTACGACGTCTGGGACAGGTTGGTCTCGAAGCTGACGTAGGAGAACTCGGGCTCCGGCGTGATGTGGATGGTCCAGTAAGTTCCCTGCAGACGACAGAATAACGCGTTACTGGGACGTCTGCAGCGGCCGACGGCAGGAGAACAACAGCGCTGCCACTCACGTCAGTCTTCATTCCATTCATTGAGTATCCGCAAGGGTTGAACATCGTGGCGTCGATCACAGAACCTGGTATCAGGTCACGAATTCCACTCATCTGAGGAAGCAAGCGGAGGACAAAATGAGGTTTCACAGCCTGCCAGCAGCCGGAGATCTGACCCGCAACCGCTTCCTGCAGCACCAAACTTACACGAGTGACCTCACTTGCAGAAACACCATCTTTCATGTAGAACTGGTCCATAATGGCTGGATCAAGGTCGCTCATCAGAACTTCCAGCGTCTGATCTGCATGCTTGTTCTCCCAGTACTCTGGTAGATCCAGGGTAAACAGGTACCTGTGCAGAGAACCGACAGGTGAGACGGTCCGACAGCAACCCCACGGCACACTGAAACCATGCAAACATCCAAAGGAACAAGAAAGACGGAGACGGCGTGATGCTCACCAGCAGTCAGAGTTCAAACGTCCCATGCAGTAGGCTGCACCGTCTGCAGGAGGAGGGGGAAAACATGGTTACTGTGGAAGAACCACCAGCTGAGAAAACAAACCACTGCATTGTTTCAGGGGTTTTCAAACCCCTCCTGCACATGAATCTGCTCAGAGGACACGAAAATGGAAGATTTGTGGTCTCAGGACTGGACCAGGGAGCTGAAAACGCCACCGTCAGTGAATCATAAAGGTCATAAATACCAGGTGGGATCACGAACCAGAGCGCCAGATCATGCGTGTGCTGCTGTGTCTTCTGTGTTTTCATGGAAAGTACAGCAGAGGAAGATCAACACAACACAAAACACATAAAACTTGGAGACGATTGTACAGAGTTTAAGTGTCGGGATGTTAGTACAGAATAATCCTGATTACTTCTGTCACTACAAATGGTACCAGGAACTTGTAGAATAACGACATGCTAGAGACGATCTACACCCGTCTGTGCACCCGTTTTATCCTCTGGATAAAAGTGACCCGGCTTTGTTTAGCTGGATGAAAACCGACGGTTGTATCAGAGCAGAGTTCATTCAGACACAACGAAACAGACGTTGAGCAACAGGCTCAATAAATACGAATTAAATCCCTTAGGATTCTGTTACATAAAAGTCTAAATAACTCCCTGACTGATGGAAGAAGACCTTTTAGTACCGGCTATAAAAACCTCAGTGGATAAAAAGCAGAAAACAAAATTTATTATTCCCCGATAGCAGCTCGACTGAGCTGTGACAGAAACACCAAACAACTTATGAATGAAGAGAAATTAATTAAACAACATAAATTCCAGTTCAGGGTAAATTCATAAAATCTGGAAACGGTTCAACCTCAGCAACCAATAAGAAACTAACGATTAACAACATGTTCACAGATAAAAGGAAGTATGCAGAATTGCACGATAAATTATGTATGAAGTAACGTGTCAATCAGTGAAAAATAAAATGTTAAAATCTGTTGCAGTATTACATAAAGTTAACCATTTCATAACACAAAAACATTTGAAGAATCAAACAAAGCCTTCAAAACGTAACAGGAGACTGATCATAGATATTCTGAAACTGTTCCAGCTGAGCCAAACAAAAGAAAAATTAATCCAACCCAAACTATCCCAGTTCCAGCAGTAGGTTTGCAGAGAGGAAATAGCTTTTTTATTGGAAATGATGGTTTAGAACTACGGAGTTCAGATTTAATGTGTGAGAATCGTGAGCAAGCCAACGCCAACCCTGATCTTTTCTATAACTGTGTAAAACCATGTACATACAAGAGAAAAGCTTCGGACTAACTTAACCCATGATGTCTTGTTTCTGTACTTCAGCTATTTGTTTGCCCTGACATGAGAAACAGGAAGTATAAAACCGTTTGTCCATACTTGGGAATATCTGGCTGAGAAAATCCACTTCTTCCTGGAAGTTTCGATGAGGGAACTCTTGATGGGCCGGCTTCATGAAGTTCTTGCGGGAGTAGAAGAAATTCTGCAGGTCAACAGGAAAAAATAAATAAAATTAATGACTTCAGTTCAAACCGGAAGGCTGGACATAAACGTGAGCCGGCTGCTCTCAGCACCGGAGCGGCTCTAACCTCGATGGCGTCGAAGCCGCAGTACTCCCGGGCGAGTTCCAGCAGAGGCACCAGTGCTTGCAGTAAGAGGGTGGTTCCACACGTTTTCAAAATGAAACGTCTCTTGGAGACAAACATGCTACTCTCACTGCCAACGGAGGAAAAACATAAACATAAATGCATGGAAAGTCTGTATGAAGCCTTTACATGTGCCGGCACAGCATCCAGGGTTCCCACAGCTAAATCACACACATCCATCCATCGCAGATACCTGTGATTGCATGTCTTATAGATTATTTCAGGAAGTTATATTACAGGTGTAAATATGTATAATTTAATAGATAATAACATTTAGTTAGGGATTGAGAGAGACTCGGTGGATGTCATACATGTGTTAAATATCAAACTAATGAATATGTGTTTCTTCTCATTCATTATTAGTAATATCATCTGGAAATATTACTTATTTCATTAAACTCTGACCAAACAGGAAAAACACTTCACTGAAACTTTCAGGTTTTTTATGTTCTCTAAACATTTGAAGCATTAAAAGTAAAACGTTGATGATGTAACTTGTACGTCTTTGAACTAAAGGGAAAATGTGGAGGTTTTACTATATCATCACTGATGGAGCTGAATGTGGAACCTGAACTCAGACAGTCCTGCTGGTTCTTCATCCATTATGTGATGATCTTATTTATCTGAGGGTGATATAAATCTACTGATTTACGCTGCTTCCAGACTCCGTTACTCCCCGTTACGATTTATACGGCTTACTGGAATGAGCGAGGTGCGCAGTGCACAACCGCCCGACCCTCATCAGCTGAAAGGAGACACGCAGCTTACAGGTGAACTTACCTGAGTATATAAGCTTCCTGCTTGTCAGTCTTTGTCACACTTATGATCAAACAGTGCACATTCTCCAGAAGTTTGTCCCACTCAAACCTGAAAGAGAAGGGGGAGACATTTAGGATGCCGGCATGCTGCTGCTCGCTGCCGCCCCTCCCACCTCCGCTCAGACCGCCGCAGTGAAAAAGCAGCTGCGTCACGTTTTCATTGCAGCCTTGGAAGAACGGCCTGGGCCTGTTCAGCTGCGACTGGAGCGCCACAGAAGGCTCGCGAGACGCACGCGGCTCAATGGGGAACGTGCCAGCAGCCCGCCGTGCACATCACGCCCCCACCTCACAGACAGACGGCAGCCTCAGCGACCAGCCGGACCCCCAGGAAACGTCCCAGCGACAGCACAGGGCAGGAAGCAGGTGGGACGTGCAAATCACTCCAGAGAGTTACACCCCCCCATTTCCTGCCAAATATGTAATATCTATTCATTTCAGCCATTCAAATGCCACATGATGTCACCAGTTATAAAAAATAAAAATGAGCCATTTTCCATGGATCACATGTGAAAGGGGATTAGCTTGAAAACCAAATCACTGTTTTACTCTTTTTTTACCTCCTTGATTTTAGATGGAATAAAAAAACAAACAAAAAACTCCCTAACATGCATTTTATAAATGGAAAATTACTCACATTTAAAAAGAAATGGGCGTAAGTTTAATGGAGCCATTTGAGTAAAAAAGGGGAAATTTAAACCAGCTAGGACATTTTACGGCAGACGGTGGGAGAAAACTCTCCTGCCTAGCAACAACCCTCCAGGATGTGGAAAAGCAGCCGATGTTAAGAGTCTGAGCTCCCATCCTGACACTGGCAGAGAATAACTTCCCGTCCCATCGCCAGCCTGATGTGGTCCGAGTCCTCCTTCAGTCTGCGGTTGCAGGACCTGCCGGGACTGCAGAAACGACCTCTGATTGGTCCGTAGCAGCGCGGCCGCAGCTAATCTCACTTTTCAGAAACTGGCCTTCAGGTGAACGGCTCTTATGTAAAACACTTAATCTGTTCTGGAAAACATGTTTGTTACAGGAGATGCCGAACAACCGCATCAGCTGCTATGTTTAACCAAGAATTTGTGCTTTTAGAGTGAATAGCTTGCTGCCCAGCTACCCACCCCTACCCTCGGTGGAGGAAGAGGAGGACAGAAGACCCTACGTTTCCTTTTAACCTTCCTCAGGTGTCTAACTGGGGGGTAACATGATAGATGTCTGAGCCTTCAGGTGGTCCAGGGAAGCTTTCCAGACCTTTCTATCCCGTCCAGCAGGTTTCCATCCAGCCACATGTCATGTTTATTCAGAGCCTCTACCTGGTAAATCAAACATGGTGATCCATGATTACACCATTATTTATCACATCTTCATCACCAGTACCACCTGGTTGCCAAGAGACCTCAGAAATGATGATGGAGCCACTTCCTTTCCAACTCTCCACCAATCAGAGAGCTTAAAATGAGGGTAACGTCCAATCAGGAGCAGCCAAAGATCTAGCAGTGAACAGAAGAAACATCCTGGTCCTCTATGGTTGGAATAAAGCCAGAAGCTGAGCTGCTTTATAGGAGGATAGGAGGGAGATAGGAGCAGGAACATCTGGAAAATGAGGAAAAAATACTTTCTAAGACTTGAGAAAATGATGTTGGATGAGAAAAGTCTGGTCCCTGCTGATCTGTGAGCGGTTTCTTCAAACTTGTGTTAGTAATAAATCCTGTTTTCTGCTCCTGGTCGGCCTCTATGCTGCTGTATTTACTGATGTATTCATTTTGCATCGTTTTAGTTTCACAACCCGACACCTGAGGCTGAGACTGGGATTAAAAGGATTCAGCTTGTATGTGAAATAATACCGAAACCACAGCAGAAAAGGGCTTTGCCTCAGGCCACCGCCCTTTATACAAACAAGCAGAAAGTCCTCAGGTACGACGCCACGCTGCCGACATTTCCCTCAGAATGACATCAGGGCGGATGCAACGCGCAGGCTTCCCAGTTTCTTCCCAGTGTTCCCATTTCAGTGTGAAACGCACACCGGAGGCCATTTCTGGGAGCTCTGCAACACCTCAAAATGATTAGGCAGATCAGAAATGACCACAACCCTTCATTCACGCTCAGCAGACACCGTTTGCCAGGAAGACACAACCGCTCACCATTTTCTACACCTAAGCACAGATAAAAAAGCGTAAATATGTCCTCCCTGGCAGGGCAGAGCTGGACAGGCAGCCACGGTGTAAAATGTAAAGATGTGAGAATACTGTGCGGGCTAACGCTGCCACGAGGAAGGCCAGCAGGGTAATGTGAGAAAACTCCACCATGGTGAATCGGATGCCCTTGTGGACTTATATGGACACTGGCTGATGTCCAGCGAGCCTGATCCACTGACGGCGTCTCTCTAAGCCGGTAATCTACCCTCTGGCTGCGAGTTAATGCCAGGCCTCATTCACCCCACTGACCACGTTCTCATCTTCAGACTTTCACCATCAGGTCAATGACAGGAAAAGCCCCTTGTGCAGCCATTAACCATGCTAATTATGACATAACCAGAAATCTATCAGTTAATAACACATGTATGAACAAAAGGGATTTTACCGTTTTGTAGCACAACTTTCTGTTAATATAATGAATGTCATTATAAACAGAGTTAAACCGACCCGAGTCATTCTCTACTATTTGGTTGGGATGCAAATGTGGTTATGTAGTCAATCAGGTAGTTATGTGTACACCGGAAATGTATGTCTATCATTTAAAGACAGCAAAGTTATCATAGCTGTAGACAGTGGGGAGAATTCGTGCACCATTTTAGCCCTTACAAAATATTTTAGAGATTATCATGAAATTCTAACAGAGTTTTGAGGAAATAAACCAGTTTGATTCACTTCTACCACTTAGTTTGGGTTTGTAATATCAGAAGTAAGCATCTGTTATCCCATTACACTTTAAAATTTGGAACATTTAACTATTGTTACCATATTATTATTAATTACATTTCCTTTTAATCAAATCCATCTTTAGACTAGTGCTGAAGTTGTATGTAAACATATTTACAAACATATTTTCCAGTTCAACCACTGAATGAATCCCATTTAACTGCGCAATAAGGAAATACACTAGGGTTTTTCTACTTTTACTTAATCTAAAAATAGGTAACAAATATTGAGTTTTAATGATTAATCGATAATGGATCGTTATCCTCCTGATAAACAATGAGTGGTCCCAGACCTCTTTGGCCACACGTGAGCCTGAAGCAGGGGAAGGGTCAGAGGCCTTTTTAAACACCTCTTCCATGTGGGTTTGGGTAATGTCACACACATCATGGCCTCCCTCCTTTGAAAGCAGCCAAGGGCCTCCAAGCAAATGAGAGTGGGAGGAACCTGCAGCCAATCAGAGGCGCTGGGCGGAGAGCGTCCGCATGGCAGCAAACGTGACCCACACGCGGACCCCTGGCCGAGCCGAAGCACGTTTCACGGCCAGAATCTCAGACCTGAGCGCTGATAGCTGCCTCAGACCCGCAGGAGATTACGCCTACATCCAGAACCCACCATGGCCCAGTAGACGTACCATCGGGTCGTTTAAATACTGGGAAAACCATTGATTTTTGCAACAGAGTCGCTGCCGCCGAAGAAAAACGCGGTGACTGCGCGCGACCACATGCTTGACTCGGTCGCAGCCCCTCCACCTCCACCTCCACCTCCACCTCCTCCTCCACCTCGCGAATGAATGACGCAGGGAGGGAAACTCAAACTATTTCAGGCCAGAAAAGATGCATCCCCATTTACCAAACGTCGCTGCAGCATCAGAGGGGCAGTTAAAGGGTTTCATCCACTTGCAGTGAATTTAATAGCGACGTCCTCGCGGGGCTCCGGGGGCGAGCAAACGCTCGCGCACTGCCAGAGTTTAACAAATAAAAACAATCAAGCCCTCCCTGACAGAGGCAGATTTAAAAAATGACTTTTATAATACAGTAAACCTCCGGGGGGCTGTATCAGAAGGACGGGGCTGAATATTACGATTTCTCTTCCAGGAAGTAGTCAGCCTCAGCGGCTAAAAGCGGTTGCACGTTTAGCGACAAGATCGTTTTTAGTCGTTATATAAACAGATCTATGGCTGACAGATGGGACGAAGCAATCACGAGGATTCAGAAATGGTGAAATCCGTAAACCGAAATAAATGACTCAGCTCCAAAGAGCCACAGTCAAAAGGGGGAGGTGGCCATTTTCCAATGACGGTGCTAGTAAAGTTCCTGCTCCAAGGCCCAAACAGGTTTGCTGCCTGGTCAGCGAGCCAGGATTCAGCCAAAATTATTTCACCTTGAGAAAAACATTCACACGGTTTAGCTACATACAAAAGCAGCGAGGCCAGGCATGTGGTCGCGGTTTGCGTCTCCGTACCGCACCGTGAGCTGAGCAACAGAAAGGACTCAAACCTTGGGATAGTGCGGAGGTCCCCGGTTCCTTTGGTCTCATCCTGCCGGGAGAACCACACCTCCAACAGCTTCTCGGTCCCCTCGAAGAAATGCGCACCGTTATCCTCCATCATGAGACAACAGACACCCAACAAAAAATTATTAAACGTAGGCTTTTAACGTTTATAATTTAATTAATCCTTCCTTGGTTGATTCGGATTTATGAGGTTCAGTCCTTAAGCAATCCAGGGGTTGATTTTCTTTAGTTACCGTCTTCCCTTTTGCAGAGAATACCGTTAGCGAGTGCTAGCTAATATCGCCGGCCATACTGTGGAAAGCGCTGAATGAAGATGCGCAGCTATTTTATTTGGCAGCTACATTACGTCAGGCGAACGTCAGGCCGTAGGGTCCACGTTGGTTGGTTATGATTGGTTTAGAGAACTGTCACTCATCCAGACGAAAGGGTATTCGTCACGTGACATTTTGTGTCCATACTCAGCGTATTTATATTACATTATTTAAACGTTAATTTAGACTGGACGTGTTTGTGTTTATGTACGTCATGTTTTGTGTGTTGTAATTTTTCTAATAATCATATGACTTTACGTACGCCGTCAACTTTTGAAAAAAGAATGAAGAACACAAAACCCCCCACAAATGGTTAAAAAAAAGCCTCTTAAGCTTCAATAATTTCGGTCAAAGTGAGCTACTTTATTTCTTTTTTCCAGGCCCTGGAGGATCCATATTACAATTATAACATATTAATAAATGTATTTATATGTGAATAATTAATTGATTAAATTAGTCATATTTGATGTTGTTAACTCTGTAATTTACAAAACACTATCTATGTTCACACATCTATGTTTTTGTCAATGTTGACATAGTCACCAGGTGATTACTGTACTTTATGTTGTTGAGTGAGAATGTGAAATTGGCATCTTTGATTTGTTTAGATGATATATTGACTGAATCATGATTTAACCCATTTATAATGTTCTTAAGGAAATGTTAAACATGTTTATCCTTTCCAAGTAGTAAAAGATTATTGACACATTAATGGCTTGTGAAACCACAAAATAAACATTTAGATTAATGTTTTTTAGAGTATTATGATCAATTAATTAGTGAGTTTCAGAAAAGTAGTAAAATGTAAATAAAAGCTAGGGTAAGATTTTATGGGGGGTTGGATTATGGCACAACACTGGCTTGAGAAATACCAGACTCTGCTTCTGGTGCCTTAAATTTTTGACTCCCACTAATGTCCATCTTCCTTCTACGGTTCTTCTCCTCTCTACTGGTTTTCTTAATTTTTAACCAAATATTGCAAAATGTAATCAGGCACCCATTCAACTTTCTGGAGAGGATTCCAAATAACATAGTGCTTTAATTCCAGCATTCAATGCGATGTGACACGTCTGTGTGTTCCTAGTGAAGGTTGTTCCCATTGTTTTGTCTGCATCATTAACAATAAACAAGAGAGGAAAAGCATTCAGAACACTTTTCAACCACCACTAACTATGATTTTGATAATTAATATACAATAAGGTAGACCTTTCATCTTTTTTTCTTTAAGCAAAAATTATAATACTTTATCAATGTGGTAGTTATACTGGACTGCATGAGACTGCACAACTACTTCCAACCCTATGAATGTTAAGAATGTTTTGAGTTTTATTTGCCCATGTACGGAAATTAAAGGCAGGTAGATCAGTTGCTAACACACACACGCACACACACACACACACACACACACACACACACACACACACACACAC
>JAVQJG010117422.1:0-12425 GCA_036024015.1 Craterocephalus amniculus
TATCTATCTATCTATCTATCTATCTATCTATCTATCTATCTATCTATCTATCTATCTATCTATCTATCTATCTGATTGAACGATTGAATCACTGTTATAATTGCATTGAAGTAAAATAACAGGAGACCATCCCAGTGATCTTCTTTTATCCAGCAGGTCATGTGAGGCTGTGGTCATTAATCCCCACCAGATCTCACATAATGGCTCCAAAATCTTGTCTTTTTCTTTCCTGTTTGAACTAAAGCCCCTTTTATGACTTTGCTTGACTCGACTTTTAACAGAAATTTACCAGTGATGTCCACTGTGGTGGCAACAATGGCAACAAATTAAAAATAAATGTAATGCTGATGTAAGAAAAATGAAAATGTTTCCTATAATTGCTATTACGGTGTTATCAAAATAAAAAAAAAATTTTTATTTGCTAAAATTCAGTTACATGTTGATAAAAAAGGGTTAAGATATAGCACTGCAATCAATTAAGTTAAAATAACCCTGCATTTAGTTTAGTCCCGAAAGGAAACAAGACAAATATCACTGCATGTCTCCGAGTATAAGAGTTAGCATTATAAACTAGTTCAGATGTCCTAATCATTTGATTAGGGACATGGTATTGCAAAAGTATCTATCACTAGTGGAACAAAGATTGTCAGGGGGCTCTGAGGGCCACTTTCATGTACTTGAAAATCAAACTTGCACCCTTGCATGTTAGTACAATGGACGTGACAAAATTGTTAAATGTGAATGTGGTTGCACTGAAACTGTCTACAACTTAGGCAGAATTCATTCAATCCACCTGCTCTGTGCTCTCCACATCACTCCTTCAGTGGCCTGTGACACACCTCTGTGCTCTCCAGTCTCGTCCTGCATCACCATGTGTCTTAATTAATTTCCATAATGTCATTTTCTCAGGTACGTTGTCATAGTATTCCCTTGTTTCTATGAATAAAGATCTACAGGAGGAAAAAGGGACTCTTTATGTTTTATTTGCTTACATTGTACCAGAACATTGCTTATGCAGTCTCAGCCACATGCAAACTAATCAACCAGCTTCTTCAACAGCAGATCTGCTGCAATCAGTGCAGTTTGCTTAACAGGAATTTTTTTTTTCTTTAAAAGTTATCTGCAGGGATGCATTTTTGCTCCTGAAAAAACAGCTCTACATCAAGAGGACCTCACAAACCAAAATATTCAAATGTTTTAGAGCGATATGCAAATCTAGCCGTGACACATTTCTCAAACCCTCCACTCATTGTAAAACATTACTTCAAATCACTTTGCTGGCAATATACCAGCTACTTTCCCCCTCTCACAGCTCCTGCTCTCTGCTACCCCCTTGATCTTGTGTCACGCTGACGGCTGTAATTGTCAGTTGGTCCTTTGCCGCACAACTCTCAAATGTGGAGAGTCTGAGAGCAGTGGGTGCGAGAAACCAGTGGTTGAGGAGGGTCATGTCTGTTTGGTCCAATCCTCTGATCCTTAAGGACACAACCAGCAGTTTGGTGATAATTACATGGTTGATCCAATGTTCATATTCATGATGACCCTGAAGCGGACTTTTCTCCCTGCAAATAGACATCTTTTGTCTGTACACTCCAGTACATCTATTCATCATCTTTTTTTCACTCAAAATGCTGCAGGGATTTCGGTTGTTCAAAGACTGGAAAGCACAGGAATAATTGTTCTGGGTTACTGCAAACTTGAATGACGAACGATTCTGCTGCATGAAACAAACTGCTTCATAGGTTAATATTATGACAGATGATGCAAAAATGCCATGTAACACATTCTAAAATGACAAATTCTGTTCCAGCTTGTTGGTGGAAAAAATTCTTTTTTTGAAATCATCAATTTGAAATGTTTAAGTTAAATCACTTACTGTGCAGTTAATGTTCTCTGTGAATGGTATTTTCATTATATAACACATTATACTATTAACACTAAGCCACAACTGGATAAGCAGCTATTTATATTTATATTAAGCTGGTAGAATTTACAGTTGCCCAAAACTTTAGCTTGTGACACTGCTGCAGGTCACAAGTTAAAACCTGACAGGGAAAATGTCTCTTCAGCAGAATACATCTGAAACATGCCAAGTGGCTACAGAGGATTCTAATACAGGGTTTTAAGAGGTTGGAAACATTGCAATATTTCAGGTTATAATGAGATAAAAGAGTGTGACAGAAAAGTGAATGTTAAATCGATCAGATCAGATGACTATAGCTTGAATGTAGAAAAGGAAAAGTGCAACATTTCTCTCCAGTACGGCAAAAATCTGTTGAAAAAAGCAACATAGAAATGTATGAAAAGTAACAATGAGGTGTTTGGAAAAGCAGATGTTCACCTAATGTAATCTTATGTTTGTTTATTTTTCTCCTTATTAGAGGGAGGTACGTGTGAAGTAATTGCTGCTCACAGATGCTGTAATAAGAATCGCATTGAGGAGCGGTCACAAACGGTGAAGTGTTCCTGTCTGCCAGGGAAGGTGGCTGGAACCACCAGAAACAGGCCTTCGTGTGTTGATGGTGAGTATCAAAGCAAAATTTTGCAGAAAATAGCGAATTCCTCTTTTTGTCTTTTAATTCCACAAAGCATGTTGGTTTTCTTTAAAGATACAGCGATGTCGACACATGTCTTGAAAAGCTGGAGTCAGACACAAAATGCCTTGTCCCAAATAAGACAGCATTAACTGAGATAATGTCACATCCAAATTTTGTTACTGTCAGACAGCAGAAGGTGTCTGCAGAGGGGAGCTTTGCTCTGAAACAAGACAAAAACAACTACTGAAAGTGGCACACCTCAGGGAAGAATAAAGGAATGAAATTATAGCACAATGCAAAGAGATGCAGAGAAAAATAGATATTTACATCCTGGGAGATATTTCATGGTGGTTACACACATTTTGACAAATATCTGCGACACAGCCTCAATCCCTTGTAAGAGATGGATTTGCTGCTTGGGTGTGACACATCTAAAACACATATTGGCTCTAGGAAACCTCTCACCTGCAGCTTTTATCTTAGATCCCTTTGCAAATATTACTGCAATCTTGGAGCGGACTGGTGGAATTTCAGGTCTCTGAATGTCACTTCTGACAGTTTCTTTTCCTCTGTCACACATTACAAACCATTTACTGTCTACTTACCCTGTATTTAAGGCAATTTTCCCTCTTGATGGCAGAAGTGTGGTGTGCATTAAAGTCAAGCCATAGTCACACGTACCAATTTTCTCACTCAATGAGAAACCACAGTTTCACCCTTTACATTCTTGTTTATGTGCATAAGAACAAAACCGCTTTTAAACATTGAATTGCAATTGATTTTATTGTTTTTCCGGGCAATGGTCAATTCATATGATTAAGAAACCCCAAATAAATACCAATGCATCACTTGTCATCATGACTTTTACATATTTTGTTTAGATCTAACATTAAGTCCAGTAAATTGAGGGTTATTTAGAAATATTATATACCCAGGTGCTTAAAAAATAAGCACTTAATCTTTAAAACTTGGTCCAGATTGGAAATATAATGGCAAATAGCTTTATAATAAAAGACCAAATACGTGGCTGTTGTGTTAAAGAACAAACGAGAATTATTTAGGCCAAAAGAGAAAAATACCCAAATCCCAAAAAAAACTAATTTCGAAGTGACACGGAGTCTTTCGATTAGACGTTGCAACCATCTATATGTCAAAAGTGACTACCAGCGCTATCTTGATTTACTGAAGTTTCAGATTAAATACACCAGCAATGCCATTTCTCTTGTCTTTGTTGCCTGTAGCATCCATAGTAATTGGAAAATGGTGGTGTGAGATGGAACCTTGCCTGGAGGGGGAGGAATGCAAGACACTCCCTGACAACTCAGGCTGGATGTGCTATGCCGGAAACAAGATCAAAACCACAAGGGTAAGATAACCCCTCTCAACCGTAGGAAATTATACTGCAAGCACAATTATTAGGCAAATTGTACTCCTCAGGACTTATTCTGTTGTTGAGCATACCCAAAATGTTATCAAATCTCAAACTTGAATGTTTGACTCAGAAAGTAAGTTTTTCTCAAGCTGCGTAATGCAAAAGTAAGTGACATCTTTAATATAAACTGGGTTGTTTTTTTCAGTTTTTGGAGCCGGCATAACCAAAAAGTAATTATGCAGTAAGCCTTTTGTTCGTGGAGTCTGTCACTCTATTGATCTGTTCTTAGCCAGTTTCTCCTGAAACAGCCACAGCATCCCGCTCATTCAAAGAAACATTTTTGTCTTTTTTTTTCTTTGTCACATTTGTGTTTTGTCTTCATTGCTATGAAATATTTCTAAGAAAGATCCACCACTTCCTTAAAGTATTTAATTATAAGCATTCGCTATAAACCAAAGCAGCAAATTCTGAAGCATGTGATGCAAATTGTACTACATAAACATAACCCAATGTATTGGCCCACATGTTCCTATATGCTGGTAAGGCTCAAACATTGTGACATGGTAAAATTTTTTTCATTGTCTGTTGCTTTGCATACTGACGCGTTATGATCTGAACCATATTTTTGTTCAAATGTTAAAACATTTTTTAGATTTTCTTGTCTCAATTCTGAAAGAGAAAATGGAGGCACGTTACAATTTTGTAGCAGTGTAATCAGCAGTAATTACACTTTATTATGAAACTGCTTTTGCACTGTGGACAACTTAGCTATTGCACATTTCAGTGTGAGACTGTGTGAATACAGACCTTCATCTGTGGTTTGGACTTCAATCCATCCCAAAAGGTCAGCTAAGTTCCTGCCTACCAGTCCGTCCTGGTCCCTCTCCTCCATTCTGTTAAGGTTAAGTTGTTTTTCCAGTGTAAATAATCTATCAAGAGTCACAGTCATTTCATTTATCCATTAAAACATGTTCAAGGTCGTTCTTGTCCCAATCTGTATATCTTCCAATTGTATTCAGGGGTTGTTTTATCCCAACCCACACCTCAGTAGAGTTGAAACTGGCGCTGCATTATAACTGGGTATTTCAGACAGTTTCTGGACCTTGACTATTCATTGTCACTTACATTTTAGGCAACCCAGCCAATCCTAATTATGCGAACATATAAATAAAACCTGAAAAAGAATCCAATAAGTATTCAAGTTAATAACATGGTTTAGAGCTGAAAATTATTCAGAGAAATAATGATGAGATAAGAATACTCACTTGCCTAATAATTGCTCAAGCAGTTCATAGCTGTGGGAAAGAAAAATGCTGCAATGTGATGCTTACTGCGGCATCAACAAAAGCCGCACCGTTAATGGGATAGAATATCACGTTTCCTATGAAAGGGATGCAGTCTAACCTTCTACTTCTTCCTTTCTTCTCTTGTCAGAACACTCAGCCATACACAACATCAACATATTAACATTTTCGGGAGCAGATGCAAGGGTATACCTCCTCTTCCCAGGTCAGCCTTTGTCACATGTGCTGGAACACCAACATGATAATTTATTTTTCTCAATTGTCTTAATTACTCATCTCTATAAAGGGCAAAACCGACAACGTGTACTCAATTTTTTGTGATATTTACACCTTTTCTTTTCGTTTCTTTTCAGCACTGTCATAGGACCAATTATCACAAGAGACAATGAACCTATGGTTGCTTCAAGAAATGTGAACACTTACCAAATCAAAGTGTAAAAAGATGTAGAATACATTAAGCACATTTTGCTCAAGGCGGCTGAAAATAACGACGCTCCAAGCAGCCTGGGAGGAACTTCATCATAACCTTGTAATGAATCTATTTTCATCATTTTTCTCAAATTTTGAGGTGGAGCATGACGGTCTGTGCATCTGGATTAATACTTGGAGAGTAACTGTCAACCCTCTTTAGACATTAGTGAGACTGATGTCTACTGCAAAGCTCCACACAGGAGAGAAATTGATGAAAGAAACATGGAACAAGCAAGAGGAGTAGGTGACAGCCCTCAGGATTTTCTTTTCTCCTTTCGATTTTGTAGGAGGAAAAAAAAATGTGCATAAATTGTTTGTCCTTTTCAGTGTAGATGGACTTTATTTGTGGTGGTTGTAAATCTCCCCTCTTACTACACACAAACCCAAAGGTGGATAAGGTTGGCTACGGTGAAACAGATGAAGGATATGTTTTACAAATACAGATTAAGTGTCCGGACACTTCTTGTTAGTATGGTACTTGTACGCCTTTGATCACCTCTTAAATGACTTTACCAGTATAGTTTTGTATCATTATAACTACCCTGGAACTGTTTAATTCACCGGAAATGTGCAATCAGCAGGTTATTTTCGATACTTGAAATGCCTTATTTGTGTTAAATCATTCAGATGATGACACTGTAAATAAGAAGACATTTAATAATATGTGCTGAATTCCATTAAAGTCATTGTCCTGATACTTTCTGTGCATCCATGTTTGTTAATTTGTTAAATTTGAACAGGCAGACTACAAGTGTTTGAAATTCAGTGAACCTTGTGCATCCTGGGGATATGATTATATGACTACTTTCACCGTGGTGAAATAAAATATCCTTGAGTGAAGCCAGGGAGCATAGTTCAAGCAAGTTCTTTCCAGTTCCAAAAATTGTCCGCTATTTATCCATTTTAAAGTTTTCAGAAGCATGAAATGAATTCAGTAAAATTAAGAGAGCGTTCATTGACTGCAAACATTAACTGCTTGATTTGAGTTGACTGATTCGTTATTGAAGCCCATTCCCTGCAAACTACCTGATTTAAACGTTGCTATTCTCTATTTCAATAAACTCATATATGAATAATCCCAACATTTTATTACTTTGGCATTAGAAACATTGTCAGGGATCTTTTTTATTGACTCACTTTTACCAACTGTTTAGTGACTCATTATTAAAAAAGGTTATGCTCTGCTGAAGAATTGAACCTTTTCAAACCCAACCTGGTCTTTCAGAAAAGCTTGAAATATGCATGCCCAGTGAACACTATTATGTGGTGGGCATGCAATGGGTTTAAATTACCTATAAGTTTTTGTTTGTTAGTAAATAAGTCACGGTTAAAAATCCCAGAGGTTAAGTGCTTCATGTTGAACAGACTTCACCCACGCAGAGTTGTTCTGGTCATGTTGATCATTAAAAGTAGTTTGGTGTCAAAGTTACATTTACCACCAGATTTATCAAGAGCTTTTCATTTTACAGATGCAGATTTCTCTCTTATACGCGTGAAGATATTAAGGACATTTGAAAGGATCAGCGTGTTTCCAGGAAGACTTTGACATACCTGATTAGTTCCAATTAGTGGGCTACCTGCTGTACCTTCGCAACCCCGTGGTGGGTCAACTCTCTTAGATTATATAAATAGAGTCAAAAGGGTGATTCTTTAAATAAAACTGTAAGAAACATATATGAGAGATTTCACTGAGTTATAGCAGATAATGTCAAAAAAGATTGCTTGAGATCAACTTCCTCTCAGAGTGACAGTCTTGAGTTTTGTCTTGAGTGATCATTTCAACTCGTGAGATATTGATTATTGTGTTGTAGGACATTTCCTTTAAATTTAGTGCACAAGTGCAAACCAGCAATAGCTTCTCCTGACTTCTTTTTGCATTTTTTTTATTGTGAAAGCAAGTGAAAAATTAACAGGGGACAATCAAGAAATTAACCCAAATAAAGAAAAAAAATTAAGTAAAATAGAAATAAGGGGACAGGGCAGGTACATGATAAGATACGTGGTTGGATATAGTTTTTGATTAGGGTAAAGTTGGAGGGGAAAACAAAATTTATGTCCAAAACTACAATATATGTCCATTTATGAATACAAATATAATATAGAAAAATAACATACCAAAAGATGTAAAAATAAAACTGATAATAATCATCATTATTGTTATCGTTATCATTATCTTTATTATGGATACATTCACACACTTCGATGTTTACGTTAAGCTAGGCTAATCAGTTCCTTGTTCCTGCTTCATAAGTCACAGTCAGACCCAAAAGTTCGCTCATCTATCTTTGGCAAAACAGTAATTAAGCATTTTTCTCAATACCATGCTATTTCGTAAAATGTTGTTACCAACATCTCATTAACCTGGTCACATTTCCATCTTTACGCCTTGTACCATTCGTTAATTGGAGTCTCTCTCGCTATCTCTTTACACACATATTTGAATAGAGGGACAAGTTTCTCTAAGTGTAACACAGTAGGACACTGGCCACTGCTTTCACAGCCGCAGACCCATGGGAGTTATTCCCGGAGGAACTCCTGACTCCTGGTACGTGTCATCCATCTCGTGAAAATAGGAATATGTTCTTTGGGCTTCGCCCTTGTTTTTGTATTTTCTACCACTCACATATAGTCTGCTTTCTTAAAAGCACACATTGTCAGCTCATCCACATGCACCACAGCTACAGTTTCTTAGACAAAGACAGCATAGCTTGACATATAATATTCCATTTTGTCTGCTTTTAACTTATAAATAATTTTGTTTCACCCAACTTGAACCACAATCTGTGAGCTTCAATAGGTTTCAAAACTAAAGAGTTGCTTCATGAGCCTCTCTCACATTATCTAAAAGGACGTTTCTTCCATAGGGGGTTCTAATAAATTCCACCATTCCCCATGTTTTCAAATTATATATGTAGTGAGGAGAAAATAAGTCATTCCGCCACTGGAAAATATATGATTTTGTGCTGTTGAACAGAAGCAGCCCCCTTCCGTTATTCAAAATTCTTTCCCTTCATAACCCTGACACTTCATGGGTTGCTCCTAACACTATCCTCAGCAGGTTGTAACTTGAAAGGTGTATTTGTGATCTCACAGATCTCTTTTGTCTGGGAAGATAAAAACTTTGCCCAGGGATCCAAAAAACAAAAAGGGATTGTGTTTTCACTCCATTGCACAGACCACATTGGTGACCCATCCTGTCTGCAGAAATATTGGATTTATATGTTTACTTTGCCCAAGGCAGTCACCATACATTTCAGGGTTATGATACCCTTACACATGGAACTTGCTGCTGTATAATAGGTAGAAAATGACAATTTGACTTTCCCCTTAAAGCCTGTTTGGGGAATGTTACACAGCGTGTAACCAGATCAACACCGCAAACAGAATAAAGCAGCAGCAGAGAAACACTCAGTGAGCAGCAATGCACTGGAACACAGACTCATGGCTGGCTTACTTGCACGGAGATTTTCATAAACCACAATAAATGCTACCGTATTGTGCTAATTATTACACTTGGAATTTTTAATGAGTGGAAACAGGAAAGTTTAATTCAATGTGGAGGAGATTCTACAGTGAATCCAGGTGTGGGTGTATCAGCAATCAACACACATCAGAATGGCAAGTATTCAATATTCATTTCCCTGCAGTTTTTCTGCCCTTGCACATGACATGTTGTCTGTTGGCTCTATCTGCACTGAAATCATGCAGCAAAACAGCAAATTGCAGCACACTGTCCATCATCAACTGTGCTGAAATTATAACATTAGACAGAGGCAGCTGTGGTTGCTATACAATTCTCTATGAATTAATGAGCAAGCATTTAGTTCTTGCTTTATTTCCTCCAGGCGACCATAGTTTTAACAAGGATTTGAAATAATGTCTCTTGTCTAACATGGGGTTGCTAAATGGACATAATGTGTGCAAGATGGCAGCAAGAAGCATCCCTTTTTCTGTCAGTCTTTGGAGTGGCTCTCGAGGCTGCGGCTGTAGGCTCTGATGTTTCACATCATGCTACAGAGCAGTGAGAAATAAGACACAAGTGATGGTGATGTGCCCTGACTTCTTTGTATGACGCACCAGCAACGTCCAGGGATTTGAGACTCCCATGGGTTTGTTCAGAAGACACATTTCATTCAACAGACCCAGCCATTCTAGTCATGGTTCACTCTCTGGACTTGGAAGTCACTTCTCTGTTTTCATGATAACCAAGGTGCGAAATTGGAGAAGGAAAAGACGATAAGGTGCTAAGTGGAAAATGGCACTTATCCAGACAAAATCTCTGCACACCAAATACGGCCTGAGCAGCGATGAATGCACTTAAGAAACACTTTAAATATGATGCATAGCATGTATGAAAAATGGTGCATCACACAAAAGCAATGTAGGCGCTGTCAACTCCTTCCCGGGTGTCGTTGTTATGGCATCGAGCAGTGACCAAGATTACATAGTCTAATCACATCCTGTAACCGAGAACTGTCTCCACATCCCCTGCAGGACTCTTGGATTTCAAAGTCAAGGTAACACGGACCAAACTGGATTCTAATTAAAGTTGACATCAGGTGCTTCATGCTCCTTTCCCCCTCCTCCTCAGGCTTTCATCTAAATGATTCATGCATAGAATGCCCGGCCTTTCATGCTGTTAGGTCCTCACAAAGGAATAACAACTTGATCACACAAAGCAAACATGGACAGATTCACAATGACACCAGCACAGTGTCTGTTGCGCTGACTTATATCATGTTATGTCAGACCAAGGTAGCGGTACTCAACTGTCATGTCATGTTTTTGCAGAGGTGTTTTTACAAACATTCATGCTGGCAAATGAGCTCAAGTAAATTAAATCAGAGAGCTAAAAATGGTGTCTTAATGGAATCACAATGTATTAGGAAGACAAAATACAGCAAAATGTTTGGTTTCCAGGTGTGGTAATTTGAATAAGTTGCAGCATGCTGTGCACCTGATGTGATTGAAAGGAGATGAACGTGACAAGTGTGTGTCCGCCGTGTGGTTTGGGATAGAAAACTGCCGTTGCGGAAGAAAAATTAGCTTGAGCACTCAGTGTCACTCTGGGTGAAAGCATCAACTAAATGCCTACGGAAACATAAAATTGAATCCTTCTATAAAATTGCAGAGGATACAGGTAGGCTAAATAATTGCTGAATAGAGAGATGAATACTTGGAGGTTTTTTTCCTACTCCTATCAGTGGGAAGAGGATTTATCTCTAAATGAGAAAGCCTCCCTTGAATCAAAGATGAGCTCCTCGTGCCTTTTGTCAGGTTATTGTGAACAACATGGTATGATGATCAAAAAATAACTACAGGTATGCCGAGATAGGTTTGTTAAAAGCTGGTCTGTGGACAGGCTAAACAGACTAACCATGATGGAAGTGGTGGCTACTCTAGGTGAGTACAAAACCTACAGCACGTGTTCTTTAAATTTATTGGCATTTTGTTTCATATAAGTCTTGAAAATGAAAATGTTCATGCTTCCACATGCCTTAAGGTTTATGTTTCTATGTGTCATGGCAAACAGTGACAAAATGTGAGACTCGTTGATTGAAGCGAAGGACGTAAAATGAGCAGCAACCGACTCATGTCCCATCCCTCCCGTTGCCTGTCATTTCTCGCTGTAGGTTATTTTCTGTCCCTGCCGCTCATGCTTGCACATAATCTAATGAGGACTGACAGCAAATCAAAATTGGCAATACTAGACACTCAAGATATTTAAGAAAATTAAGTTGTAATAGAGAACACACAAAACACATGGCCCATTAAGCAGTGTCATACATTAAGGTCTTTGCCCCTAAAATACAGAGACATCTGAAGGAAGAGAATAAGGTTAACCATTTTGTTTTTGAAAATGCAGGCTGAATCTATGAATAAAAATAAATAAATTTAAGGCAATAAACTCTAAATCACTCATGACAGAAGTGGAAGAGTTATTTACAGATGAGTGCAGCTGTCTGAGTTTACCCCAAGTAATACCCAAAATAAAATCCTAATTCTAGACTAGTTAAAAAAGGAGTCATCTAGGATGTAGGGCAGAATCAAAACAAAGAAAAATGAAGAGTAAATAATGACCGTTGTCCATGGTCATGTGAAATCTCAAATGCGCATGGAGTCCTGATGTGAAAGCAGCAGTAATAACAAAGAAGCATGTGTTTCACTGTGCTATGTGACATGGTTGCTATAACATATTTCAGACTTCAATGCCTCTCTTCACAGCTTTCAAAATAAGAAACTGCAGACAGTGAGGTGAAAGGAAGGAAGAGGATTGCAGTGCATGTTAACAGGTGGTGTAATCTTTGACATAGATGAGCAGGAAGGTCTTTGCAAGTCAGATATTTAACTTTGACAATGAGTTTCCAGCTCAGAGTTCACCTGTGTTACCTGCAGATACTATATGAGGGATCATCTGCTTGGTTGTGTCAAAGTTATAAACACACCACCCCAATGCATTCATGAAAATTTAGGGACATTTCAAATCACACCCAGCTCAGGGATGAGTATATTTTGGGAATTACACACTTTTGGCATCCGTAAGGGGAGGAAAAAGAAAAAAAGATGTAGGTGTAGTAGTGAGCACTCAAAACTCTGGGTATGTATGCTCAAGTTGGCCCCTCCCCTCTAATCAAGGGCATGTATAAAGGGCACCTGCTGGTCTCTCTTCTGCCTCTCTCTCCTGGCTGTCTTCAGGTCTCCTTGGGTGGTGAATAGGGTGCTAGGAATTTTTAAAAGAAC
>JAVQJG010117433.1:0-20254 GCA_036024015.1 Craterocephalus amniculus
TTTATCTATCTTTGATTGATCTAATGATGTTTTACACAAAAATAAAAAGTTCAGAAAAGATCAGTCCATGCCCCTGTGACGATTCACCTTTTTCTTACTCTTCTAAACCAAAGTCGCCCCCAATTTACCAAACATACATGCATACAGCATGCCTCTTTTTGTACATGCAGTGTCTACTGGCCCTACAAGAAAAAACACAAAACAACAGGTTACGGTCAACAACAGTTCATATCTAGAAAAAATATAAGCCATAAGAAGTCTTCTTAACCTGCCTCTAGGCTAAAAACCTTTAGCCTAGAGCACACAGCACAAACTTTCAAATAAATGAATAAATAAAAGCCTCTTGCATCACCCATTCGCCATCTCGCCTGGGTGGGGTGGGTGGCTGTTCATCTCATGATCAGGTCCCTACCAGAGGTCTGAGTGCTTGAAGGTCCTGTACAGTATTTTCACTGTTCCTGGGATTGGAGTGGAAGTCTGATGTTTCTCCAGGTAGCTGTTGTAGCCACTTCTCCACAGCTCCGATGATCACGTGCACTGTTGCCTTCATCCTCCAGGCTTCCTTCTTGCCCATCCTTGGCTTTTCTCCATTTTCTGTTCCCTTTTCCTGATGGTTTATGAATCACAACAGCTACATTAATCAGAGCAGCTTTCATCTGTTTCATATGATCACAACGTCTCATTGGTTGGCCATTGCCATTTTTCTGCAAGTCCAAGATGGATGTCTGAAACATAAATATATTGTGTGTATTGATATATAATTAATTTTCCAAATTTAATAGGAAAGAAAAAAGTTCTAGGAATATTGGCACTTTCCTATAGAGACAGTGCATGGATATGAATTTTTCAGAAGTACAAGAAACCTCTTTAAATGGGTGTATCAGTTGGGACATCGCCTAGTAAACATTTAATAGACTGTGTAAATATGTGAGAGAGCAAATTGCGCTGTATGGTGAGCTGTGGAATAACACACTTGTGTAAGATTAAAAACCATATTTCGCTGTTGGCAAGTGCCAAATCTGAGCTCCATCTCAACAAAAGTGTGCTACAAGTACCGACACACAAACACACGCACATGTCCACACACGTGAGCACACACACACACACACACACACACAGAGCTGATTGCCAGAAGGCCATTTGAAGCTAGATGTCCCTCAGCTTGGCCGCAGGCACAGCTCCAGGTTCATTACTGCTGAGTGCTGCTCTGCTCAGGCACGACTGACTTTCTGGCTCACTGTCACTTTGATCAACTTCTAAATTTGCAACCAGATGATGGGCTTCATCTGGTGTGTTTAGCCAGTTATGAGGCTTCTGAGAAGAACTACTAAGAGGGGCTAACTACACATTAATGCTTTTTGCTTACATGCAACATGATTGGATCAGTTTGATTGGCGTGCATGTTAATTAAAGTCTTTGCATGTGAGGATTGAAAAGACCTGCAAACTGAGCAACTGCTACACTGTGAAAGTACTTAGTTCTATTTTTGCTGAATCTTGTTTGTGAATGACTTTGTGTCGGTCTCCTTGGAAACTGCCAGACAGTGTTTGGGCTTCGGTCAGTTGGAGGCAGACTGTAATTAATAATCAGGTTAGAGTGAGAGGATATTGAAACGCTCTTGGAGCAGCTGCTGCTAACTTCCTACCTAGAGAGAGGGACAGAGACACACACTCACAGCAGAGCATATGCAGACATAATTGTTGATGGTGAGAGAGGTTTTGGGGCAAAGAGGCTTATAAGTGTGCTTGGAGGTGAGTCACTGGGTTGTTTCAAACAATGAGGGTTAACAAGAGGCTGCAGCAATCTCAGTGTAATGGGAACACACTCCAACACTAGAAAGCTAGTGTTAATCATCCGACCAACCAGTAGCTTCCTCATAAGTGTGTGTGAAATTAACAAGCATCAAGCTCTAACAAGTTCCGGCCAAGGTCTTCCTTCTATATGAAATCCGAAGAATGAATGTAATATTTTGATATGTACCCATTTGTCATTTTGTTGTGAATAAACAGCTTCTGTGTGATTGTGTGTGTCTTTGTGCTCCATAGAGAAACCCCATCTGTTCCTGACAACATCCCCATTTATGGACAATGGGATGAACCCAGTGCCACCTGTATCTGTGTTATCAGTGGTTTATGGGGATAATACTATTTATCTGGACAGGCAGACAGCTTGATTTATGGCATATATTGTTTGTTGTGAGACAGACATTTTCAAACATAAAGAGATTTGTTACTGAGAGAAATAAAAGCCCACGATTTATTTCATATTTGCATTAACCAGATATGGTAATTTTCTTTCTCTGTGCATGAGTTTCCTTCCCTGCCTACAGATGTAGCAGAAATATTAGGTCAGTTTCTAAATTGACCATTAACTTGCATTTAAATCTGCCCAGAACTTCAGCAGGTGGTGCTTTCAAAAGGTAACTGTCCCAAAGTCTTTAAACGGAATAAGCTCAGCCTCTTCGGGTGCTATAAATGGTGTTTTTCCACTTTATCATTTTAGGACTTACACTTGCAGTTTTAAAGGTTATTTGCAGCATTTAAGAGGCCATATGCTAGTGATGAGAATAAATTCATGCTCTTTCAACTTTCATCTGCAACTGTGAAATTGACTGTTTGCTATTAGCATGTTAGCCTATGCTTCTGCTTATGTTCACAAAACCATTAGTGGCCTCTGATTCAAAAAAAGATTTAGTGTTAGGGCTGAAAGTTACAGATCGCACACGTATCAAACGCCTCAAAGTTTGAATGAGGAGAGAGTTCTGTGACACATCTAGTAAATATACAGTAAATCTCATAAGATAGACATCATTTGATAAATGCTAACATGTTTTTAGCCAAGCTACAATATGCTAATAAAGTGACAATTTGTCTTTGTTTGCGGTATCTGATTGAAATGTATGGGAACTACATATTACTGGAAGATTGACAGAAAAACATAAGGGAATGCTCTGTGTTGAAACTTCTGTCACAAGCCGAGAGGTTATTTAAAAAGATACCGGGTGCTGCTGGAATGATGGGGACTTGAAGGCAGTATTAAAAACAAATAAAAGCTTTATTAAAAACTAAAATAAAATAATATAAATAATAAAATAATAAAAATCTCTGAAAAGTATCAACTAAAAAGTAAAAAAATGTCAGTTAAAAAGGGCTTGTTAAAAGGCTCGGTGGTGGGTCAGGTCATGTGGCCTCCTCTCTCTGTGGCTCTCTCTCATCCCTGGGTTTGGTCGGCCGAGCGTCAAGCGGCTGCCAATCAGGCCATTGGCCGTCCCCCCGGCGTCACCGCCATCAGGCTCCCGGCAGCCACTCCTCCCGGCGGCTGCTGCCTGGGTCCTGGACCTCCTGTGGCCACCTCCTTTCTCCTCGCTGCTCGCCCGCACACCGACTTAAATGGTGTTCCTAATTGGAAGAGGAGGAGTCCTTCCGCAGGTGCTGCCGATCAGTTCATTAAAACTCCCACTAGTTTGGAGAGTAAGACAGTTAAAAACATGCACAAACAAATAAAACACACTAAAACCACGCTAAAACCAAGCTAGTGGGAAACAGTTTCTGGCAGCACCTGCTCAGTTCACCTCGTGACACTTTATTCATATTTTCGGACACATCAAAACACAACCACAACAGCTTGTCAAAGAGGAGAGGTGAAGGACAAAAATACAGGATTAACAAATGGGAAGCAGACAGAATTCAACAAACAAAAAGGTTCAGTTGCAAGAGATCAAGATAAAACAAGATTCTGGGCTGACACATGGCACAAGGCTGGATGCTGCAAAAGATAGCTATACAATGTAAACCCATGCAGCATGATGATCTGTTATATATACATCAAGGGAAAACAAAGCAACACAGAAAACACAGAATGAGCTTGAAAGTCTGACACAGAAATGGTGGGGCACATAACACTAAAGTAACACCAACCACAACATAGCCACATGTGACCTAGTTGGCTAACATTTGACAGCAAGAGGGTTTTCACTGTCTTGTGCAAAGCCTGTTGACTTGTTTTGTACCTTTACCCATTGCACTGCTGATCCTTTCACAAACACAGGATACAATTAACAAATTAGTTGCACCACTGCATGACTGATTGGCAAACAAACTATTTCAGCCTAATATTTGTGTAGCTTGTTACACGTTACTCTAATCACTTCACATTCATAATGTATAGATATAAACATTTTACCATTCTAATCTTTTGAGTAGGTATTTCAGTCAGTGGGAGGTACATGTCACCCACAATCCAAACCAAAAAAGCAGCAATAACTCCAAGAAAATACCATGCGTTTTAGATCTTGTCTCTAAATCCTTCAGTAAACTCAAACTTCTTTCAGCCAAGATCTGCTGGTAAAAATTGGTTCTTTAAGTGCATATAGGACAAAATAAGCCTTAAAGATCAAGATGTTTTGCATGTTTGCATTGATGGAGTTTATAGGTTTTCAATAATCTTTATCTTTCAATGTTTAGGATAAAAGGAATTCACTTTCAAAAGAAGTTTTCTTTATTGTGCATTATGAAAAGGGCTTTGGAATAAATTTGTGTGGCTACATTTTCATCACAAACTGGCCTGTCAGGTGCCCAGTTGCCTGGCTACTTACACCTTCAGCATAGTGATATTTTGTGAGGAACCCAGGTGTGAGGTCAGTGCTAAAACTGCATGACCCTTTTTGACATGCATCGGTGCATCTGTGTTGCTTGCTGACCTTTGATCTGAGTCTTCAGAAAGATTTGTTTGGTTGTGATGACAAAATCATTTAAGTCTACAGAAACACAGGCTTGAAAAAAAAAATCATTTCCAAATATTCAATTTATTAACTTTGCTCAAACTGTTTCTGCACATTCACTTTACTTTTTAAAAAATTCAGAAATGTTCTGGAGGAAGCAAATGTCTGCAGCTTTCACTGTAGACACTAACAGCATAAAATTTCTGATGTGATTGATCATGTGGCCTGGCTACGTGACCACAGGGATATCTCTTTTGCTGACTAGTCAGCGTGCTTGGCTTTCAACCGGGAAGTGTGGGATCAATCCTTACCTCGGCCCTCCTTTGTCCTTTCCACATAAAATAAGTTCAAATGTGACAAAGAAAAGACAACAACCACATTTTGACTACAGTACAGATGTCCCATGGATGTAAATTGGACGTCCAAAATGATTTAGATGTCACCTTGCGAAGTGGGTTCCTTATGAAATCTTGAGAAGATCAAACAGTATTAGAGCGCTGGATGCTGGCTAATACTACTGGATCTTCTTAGCTTGGGTAATGTACCCTGCAATCTCCTCTCGTTTCTGGAATATATTCAGACCTAAGCGGCTGCATATGTATGGACAAAGTTATTCTTCCAGGGGATTTTTTGAGTCGGTGCCTATTTTAATTGTCAAACATACACTCACCGATCACTTTATTAGTTACACCTTGTCAGTATCAGGTTGGATTTCCTTTTGCCATCAGAACTGCCCCATTTTTAGTGGCTTACAATAGATTCAGTAAGGTGTTGGAAACATTCGTCCATCCTCAGACCTTTGACATCTACAAAACATTATGGTCCATCTACTGAATACTGGATATTTTCTGTTTTTAGACAATTCTCTGTAAAGTCTAGAGATGCCAATATATGAAAATCCCAGTAGATCAGCAGTTTCTAAAACACTCAGACCAGCCATAGAGACACCAACAGCCATGTCAGACTGAAAGTAACAGCATCAGCTTAATCTAAAGAGGACAAACCAGACAACCAGCTAACAAAAAAGAGCTCCAATATCTTCAAGATGTACAAAGCTGGCAATCATCGAGAGCACCTATAAAAAACAAACTGGGGGAAAAATGTGAATCGTATAAACATTAGCAACACAAAAACAACATAAACGTGATGATGTTGTTGATTAAACCCACTGTGACTTTATCAGCATGCAGGTTATAATGTGGGGGCAAAACATCAGGCATAAATGGTGATCAATGCAATCAGGTCACTGCAAAGATCAAAGGCAGACCAGGGGACCCCAGGACTTCAGCAACCTGCCACCATCTCAGAGCACAAATTCCAGCCAGCCCTCCACAGAAACAACGATACATCAGTCCAGGAGACGGCAGAGGAAGGCCCCAGCCAGAGTGCCCTGCAGCCATGAGACACCCAGGAGGCCAGGGACGGCAGCCACCAGCCCCGCCAGGTGCCACCCAGACCCCAAGCCAGAGCCCCAGCCCCGTGCCCAGGAGGACTAGGCCTTTCCTGGATGCAGCATCCCTGCACAACCATCACTCCATCTCCAACTATGTACACACAAGCAAATACACACATGCTAACACACCCTTCCCCAAACCTCCCACCCACCATGGAAGACGTCCCGGGCTGACAAGAAGGCAGCAGGTCCCAGCTACAGACCCAGAAACCCCCCCCCAAAGTGCAGCAACCAGGCACATCCTGGGGCCAGCAGCCCAGCAATACCGCCAAGATACTGAGTCAGTAGATCAATCCCCCCGTCTGCCCTCCTCCCTATTCATGTGTGTGTGAGAAGAGGGCAAGCCGTAGGGCAGCAGTAGACAGCCCCATTCCCCTGCACCCCCCACAGGGCAGTATGATGGCTGGGGGCAGCCGTAACCATGCCCAGGATGCTCAGCAACTGCAGCCAATAAGCCAGTGCTCCCAGAGATTATGGAGAGAAAAATCAACTCAGTAGTACTGTGTGTGTGTGTGTGTGTGTGTGTAATTGTAACATGTGGTTTGCAAACCATATAAACCATTTTCTTTGTAACTTGTGGGATCTGCAAATGTATGTTCAAATCTACACACAAATATCTAGAAATTACGCACACAAAAATACATTTTATCATGAAAATACTACAAAAATGCACAAACACAAACGTTTCTGGCAGGATTGACTGCCCAGCCAGGTATTGATCCAACCTTCTGGTTAAAATTCATGCACACTGACCAGTCAGCAAAGGGATGTCCCTACGGCCAAGTAGCCAGGGCGCATCATCAGTCAGAGGTGTGACGGGACCCTCACTGTCACACTGCACACAAATTTCTCACCTGCAACCTCATGCATTACTTTTATATTCAAAAGGTTCCTATGCAGAGAAACCTTTGAATACATATACACAAATGAGTTTATACAGTTTACAAAGCATGTAACACAGACGCACACAATATCGTTGAGTCTATTTTCTCTCCATACCAAATGCACTCCTGAAGGGGCAAGTTGTCTTGACTGCATGGCTAAATACCAGGGATGTGCACTACTAATCGACTAATGGATTTTGACAGGCCTGACTAGTTGATTTCAGAAATGACCTAAAATGCTCATCCCTACCAAACACCATGAGTTGTAATGTGATCCTATAGGAGCCATTTGTGTTTACCAGCAATTAAAAAGGTGGAACAAATAAAATTCTCTCAAGCAAATTCCCAATATGTTCCTTTTCATTTTCATTAAAGCCGAACCAGTTTAATATGAAAACAAGAGTCTGAAAACGGATCTCTTTGTCCTTTGCTCCACCAAGCATAGATTTTTACCTCCTTACATTATTTAAAGAACCAAGGTGCTCATATCCACCCCCCACCATATTCTCCTTCCTTTCTCTTTTCCTCCTCCTGCTTGTCATTTATTTTCCTGACCTGTTATCTGTAAGACTGTCATGTCTCCTTGGTCTCTCCTTGCTTATCCCCTCAGCTCTTCACTCTAACCTGGCTGTACCTCTCGTTGTCCTCTTTCTTCCATGTCTCCTTCCCAAGGAGGAACCATTCCTTTCTCCTTTCTCATCTCCCTCCAGCCCAGCCTCTCTCCTCCTCCTCCTCTCGACCCTCCTCTCACCACCATAGCTTACCCTCTGATGATTGCTGAGCACATTTCATTTGACATGAAGACAAAGGGCTGAGTACACATGTGGTTTCTCCTGAGTAATATGAAATATTAATGCAGGCATAATTTGGTTCCCTGGTCGAGGGGCGGAGGGGGTGGCGGGCTCTTTCTAATCACCAGTGACTGCTGTTTCCTTCCCCAAAGGATGGCAAGGCTGTCAGGGAGGATTGAGAAACAGTGAAGATAACAACAACAGAATGCTTACTGTTGGCGGCTTCTGTGGCCTATTTCTGTCTTGGTGTTTAATGGCTATATTGGCTCACTGCCCGAGTTACTGAGGCAGCTCTTTCTGAAGAATTTAAGGTGCTATGTGCAGCATTTTCAACCATCAATGGTCATGCTTAAATTAGTTGTGATGGACTGTTATAATTACCATAAACAATTGACAGTCTCTCCTGTGCATCAGTATTAGCTACTGCTAGTCCTCTTTTACACATTTGCAACAAACCTCTTTGATAAAACATCTGTTGTGCTATTGATATCAATTTCTTGAGGATGAAAAAACTTTTGCATATCCATCTACTGCTTATCATGCATCTCATGTTTACATCACTACATGAAGAATTGGTGTATTTGAACATCCGTCACTCGATGCAGAGGATGGAGTGATTCCACCAGAAACCACAGCGCCTGTGTTGAGGAGAAACAACCCAGAGAAGAGGAAGAAGAAAAAAAGATGGAACAGGAAGAGGAAAAACACAGAAGGAGAATGAAGGTGTGAACAAAAACCTGCAGCAGAAGTTGCACAAACTTTTGAAATAAGGCTCTCCAAGTGTTCAGGGCGTGCTGGTGGTTTAAAACAACTTAGCGTGTTAGCAGCGTGTTAGTGCCGCCAACCGGTGTCTGACCACTAATGTTGCATCACAGAGTTATGTATGAACTTAGCACTGCCCCCTAGTGGAGGTAACCATTGCAACAGATAAGACGCATGCAAGTGTGTGGAAAACTACACGTTAAAACGTCTTCTGCGTCAAATGACTGAAATGTAAGGAGCCTGAAAACAGACCAACTACGCATGTAATTAATACAGAATTTTTTAGCATGTGATTAATGTAAGAGACAAATGAAATAGTCCCTAGCTTATCTTAACCTGCTTTGATGTTCGTGACACTTAACACCTGATGCAGCAAATTCAATTGAAAAATTGTAGCCAGTTTTAGGGAATAGGGCGCATATTCGGACACAGCCCAGATCTCATTCCACATCCATTGAGTTCTTCATCTTCATTAAAGGAGCAGCATTTACAGTTGTTATGAACCTAGAACCCCCTCTGGTGGCTGCAGACGGTAATGCTTACTTCTTGGTTCATTTCATGTCAGTATAAATAAACATTAACATTTTTCGCCGTTAGGTGGCATACTGTGGAGCTGTCTCAAACCAAAACAAAGTCTGTGTCAATCACTGCCTCTCTAAAGCAAGCCATTTTTATTTTGATGCAACTTCTTAGAGCAGCAGCAGCCTGTCTGCAGCGGCAGGTAGCAGCGAGTGGCTACCGTCTGTAGAAGAGGAAAAAGAGACGTGGACGAGGTGGAATCCGCTCCGCGAGTCACGTACCAGAAGAAGAGCAAACTGAAGTCCTTTTCGGTCTCACCGCTCTCTCTAGAGCAATATTTATCCACACTTTGTCCCTTTCTCTGTCAGACAATTTTTTTTTTGTTGACCGTTGTTTTCTTGGAGGTAATATTGGCTCCTCGTCGTCTTCGGTCGGACGCTTCCCACTTACAGGCGTGAGTCTCTGCCATCTTGAGTGCTGGCGCTGCTCCGTAACTCCCCCCTGTGGCGGCTGGTTATAACGACGAGGGCACGTGTGCACGTGTTCCTACATGGACGCACATGCACGCGCGGCCGGCTAGTAAACACAGAGCTGGAGATCAACACACAGAGGCGCTGTGTGACGTCATGCTATACTCCAGATGAAAATACACACCCGGTTCTTCACAAAGAGATTTTTTACCTCCTTCAGTGGGAAAACAATGAATTTTTCGCTTTTAGCTCCTTTAAAAAAACTGATGAGTGGCATCTGACACTAATTTACACAATAGGACCGGCAAAACTATGGAAAAAAGTTACTTTTAGTCCGGAAAATATGGTATTGAGAAACCAATATATGACTCGTATGTTGGTTTGTAGAGTGCAGAGCTGAAATTGAATAAAGATGACAAAATTATGTCCAATCAACTTCCTGAACTAATCTGAAAATAAACTGACTGCTTCAGCTTGTAGCACTTCGCAAATTGGATTATTTCATGTTTATTTTTGATAAATTGTGATATATGCTACATTGGAAAAAAAATCTTCCTGCAGCTGAAGGCAATTGTTACAAAGTTGTGGGCTTTACAGTTTTAGCTTAACGATGTGTTGAATGGTTTTAAAATGCTTCATGTAGCTGTAAGGAAATTCAGAGCTGGGTGACAATTCTCTTTGGACTCATCGACTATGAGTGACCTGCTTTTGTATTAGTCAATTGGCTATGGTTAAAGTAAAAAGATCATTAATTATTAAACAGTAATTTATAAAAGCAGCATAGCTTCTGTTGCAGGATGCAAAAACACTTTAATGCATTCCTGTTTTCAACAAAACCAGGACAAATTAAGTTGCACATTCAAATATATTAACATGTAGGTGTGCGTTACAGTAGTCTTTTCAACAATTTTGCATCTAATCAAACCAGGAGAGGGAGCAATGCTGCATAATGCATGCCAATGCACTTGGGTTTGACTATAGCTCATATCTCCTAGTAACATGGTATAAAAATTTTGCATCAAGAGTATAATTGCATACACACACACACACACACACACACACACACACACACACACACACACACACGCATGCACACATACACACACACAAACACACACAAACACAAACACACACATACACACATGCATACTTATACAAACTTTTTTCTTCTCATGGGAAGCAGCCTCTGGCTCCTTCTCTTTCTCTATCCCTCTTTAACTCTGACGCATACACACTCATGCTGGGTGACACAGACACTAGGGCACTATTTATCATCCACATATTTAATACTCTATAACTTATTGTCTTTTTTCTTTTCTTTTTAGCCATTACATTGCAGACATCCATATAAAACACACACACACACCTACACACACGCACACACTCTCACATGAGCTGCAGTTGCATCACTAGTGAATTACCATGCCGTTCCGCGTTATTAAACATGACACTCGGCCCAGATAATGGAGCCTTTCTTCATCTCAATTTGGAAGGCTAATCTTATTGCTTTGATTAGCAGCAGCTTCATTTGCATATCAAGGCCTCCCTTCTTTTAATTCCTCCATCTCAAATCCCCTCTTTATAGCTGTAGATAAAAGGAATCTATCTATATGTATCTTTCTTTAGAATCTCTCCCCCCCACCTTTCCCCCTACTGTTCTTCATTAACTGCTTGTTCATTTGTTGAGATTCTTGTTTTTTTCCTTTTTAAATTCTGTATTCTTCATCAGCTCACAGACCTCTGTTTCTGTACTTGTGCAAATTGATCATAAAACTAGAGGAGAGGCAAACGTAAAGCATGACCTCATCGACATGAGGTTGGGCGAGCTGTAACGGCCGGTGATCCTGGTTACTTATTGATCAGAAGGAATTGCAGAGGAAAGATCAGGGAAATAGTTTCAGCAAAGGTTCTGCACCCAAGAATTAAAGTCTAACTACAAGGTTGTAACACTGACAATAAACCCAGGGGAATAACTGCTCTTTGCACACTATTGACTGAGAACTGAGATTAAGTTCAACCTTGAGACAATTAAGCTGAATGAATGATTTTGAGATGGAGATTAACTTCATAAAATCAAATTCCAGCTCCAAAAGGAAACAATCAGTGACAAGTGTTTTTTTTCCCCTTGGTTTATGGACATTACTCACTTTTCAAAGATTCTTCAGGTCTAAGATTATATGATTTAGCATAATTTAAATTTAAATTTTTACACCTTATATGTATCATACTGTGTGAATGATCGACAACTCATATGTGTTTTTAAAGACACATCAAGTCACTGTACCTCTTATAGTTCTGAAGTACCATCTAAGGATCGTATTTGTTTGCATTTATGTCTTTCCAGGACTCATATCCAACATGTAGTCCATTTTCATGCACAGTTAATCAGTCTGTGGTTATTGCTCGATTAAGCCATTTAATTAGAGGAAATGATTTATTGACTGAAGTATTTTTGCCCCAGACGCAATACTGTAGGTGGTGAAAAGTCCTTTTTTCCCTGTGGGATTCACCCACACACAGTTCATATCAAAAATCTATATAATCAATACAAAATTTTGGAGGTAAAAACCTGGAGTTTGGCATCTTTACAGTGCCATACATGTCATGTGTCTTAAGTCTTTCAAACATAACACAAATTAGATTTAAACTATCTGCTGTGATTATTCACTTTTGTTAGTGGCCTCTTCTCCTTTTTCTTCTTCTTCTTTTTTTTGTGTCGTTTTCATGCGTGTTAAATGAACTCATGACTGTGACAGGAACTGTGAAGTTGGAGTTCAATAGAAAGCATGCATGGAGGGGAAATGAACTTTCAACTGCATTACCATGGTGCGTTTGTCTCATTAGCATTGGGTTAACATATTTAGGTACATTTTAAGCTTTCAGTTTAATTTGGACTCATCCAATAATTGAAATTTTTCCATACGATCACCCAGACGTATTGACTGACTTTTTCGGTTCATTCACACTAGGGTACACAAGGTACTTTCAGTTAGGACTGCAACGTTTGCAGCGTGAGTTTGCATTCACGCTGGACTCCTCTTAAGAAATCAGACTTTTTAAATAAGGTGTTTAACTCAACCCCTGAGGCAGTGCCTCATCAGGAATGACTGACAGAGGGAAGGAAATACTGAAAGAAGAAAACTTCATCCATTAGTTATTGCAAAACATCTGTTTCTACAACATAACATTAAAAGATGGAGCTGGATTCTATCCTTGTTTTCTCAGGTTGATCATAATTTTATCAGAACTTTCTTCCATGACTGTCCACAACACAAGCTGTTTCTCCTGTCCAGTGCTGCTTATCACCCAACATCGTCGTTATGGTTGCGTTTACCAACAATGCACAATTTCCCAAGCAAAGCAGACTCTCCAAGGAAATGGACTAGATTAGAATCCAATAGGCTGGTGTGAATGCACTCTTGTGAATTTTTTTATTTTTTTTTTAAAGGTGTGAAGAGCATTTCCGGTTTTCCACAAAAGAGCCATTAAACATTTTTGAAACTGTGAAAAATGGTCTCAATTTTCCACTTTACTCCTGTTATTTGACAAAGGAATGATTGTGAGAAAAGCATTTTTCCAGAACTTTACAATACGACTGGGTCGATGACATCTTCCGGGATGTTTCATACGGTGAGGTCACGGAAAAGGTTGCTCATCGAGATGTAATTGCTGCGGAGTATCCTTGAGTGGAATTTTCTTTCATTTAAGGTGAATTTAAAAAACTTTCTTGAGCTGTTGATACAGAGAAAACAGGTTCACAAGACTTGGGAAAATGAATGTGCAACTAAATCTGTGATAGTGAATGTTATAAAACTATCTGAAATAATCTTGAGCTACATAAGAGCATTTAAAATGTTTAAAAAGTATTGGAGTCACTGTGTTGACTGACCTGTGTCATAACTGCAAAGACTGTATGTCATGTCAGAAATCTGAATGCATCAGATACTGATCACAGTGTGAATATTAAATGGTACTAAACTACAAAAATAAATAATTATGTCCTCACTGACCTTTTGTGACATTATTAAACAATGAATGGCTGAGTGAAAAGAACATCAGAGGTATAAATATGAGCAAATAAAATACAAGTACCTTCAGACCAAAATAATGTTGTCAAAACAGAAACAGCAAACGAACTTTAAAGATATGAATGAATTCTGGTGCTTCACTGTGTTTCCTCTTTTATAGTTTATGGGTGAATCAGTTCAGCAACGATAAATGACGAAATGGTGACAACAGGGTCATTCTGGAGCTTGAGCGTCTTGCAGGACATGCTGTCTCATCAAGAATATTCTGGAGGGTCAGCTGTAAGACTGAGAACACGATCATGTGACATTGTACAGCACATTTTAATAAGCTGGTTTTTTAAACCCTATCGGTGCACTTGTGCACTCTGATCATTGAGTGGATGTGCAGTGAGAAAGAACAGAGACAGTAAAACCAAGGAAAGAGATAGTGAGTGTCTTTATAGGATGTTGGCCAATCTGATGTTTTATGTATCCATGAAGATCTACAAGGCCATGTTGACTTTTCATGTTTTGAAAATGCTATCAGCACTCTGAAAATGGTGGTATTGTGTGATATCAAAGTTAAGTGCAGCATCAAAAGCTTTTACCTATTTACAGTTTTTCAACAGTGAAAGCCTGAGGCGCTTCAGTCATACAGTTACCCTATTAATGGACAATATTCAGCACATCACAACGGTACAAGCAGTGTGGCCATGTACTTTCCTTTTAAAACGTGCTGTTTGTCACTCTTTATTGTACTTATTCAGATTTCTGTCCTGCTGTCAGACGCCTTTCATTTATCTGAAGGGAACATAATTAAATGTATCTGTTTTAATCACAGCGAAGCACATAACCCTTTTCCTTGTAGCAAATGGTTTATCTGTCTGTCGTAGACATTTATGCATTTGTATTAGGTATGTCATGAGAAAAGTGCTTGAAAAAATCTTCAAACAGAAACAGCCATCCTTGACTTCTGGGAGTGAAAATTTCCATTAAGCCACAATTATTAGATATTTCAGCCAATGTGACCTGAACTTTTGTACAATTCTCTACAAGGTACCTGTGCAAGCAGCCACTACATCTCCACCACGTCAACATCCTTTCATGATTTTAATGTTATGGACTTAACTAGGATCTAATGTTCATACTTAACTGGACATGATTTATAGTAAATGATTATGATTGAATGGGATGTTCCTGGTCAACATTACTACTTGTGAACTTTTTTGCATATTTCACCCCCGTTTGGCTGTTGTATCTGCTTTACTTGTTGTTTTCAACACTTTATTATGCACTTGTTTCATTTTGAGATATTTCGTAAAAAATGTGGTAAAACTGCTTACTTGGCCAGATTCCTCTTGGAAATTAGACCCCAACCCCAATGAGATTTTAATCGGGTTAAATAAAGGAGAAATAAAAGAAAAACCATTGATGAAAGAAAAATCTTGCCACATGCACTCTAATGCAAAACTCTGGGTCTCAGGGTTACTTTAACAGTGACATTATTAAAGATAAAGGAATAAAAATACAAAGCTAAAAGAAGCTAAAGGAAAGAGACTTGGAGCAAAAGTTAACCCATCCTGCACTCTCAGTACATTCGTTCTGTCAGCCAAAGAAAACTTCTTCTAGTTTAATGTTTTGAGGAAGCCGCTTGTGTGCATGTAGTTTTTTGGGGGAAGTCACAGGCCTCATCCTTTTCACAGATGAAAACTTGACTAGTTTGCTTCTCAAATGTAGCTTCAATTAATTGAATGCATACATCCCTCTAATAGTGAAAAATTCTTGGCATCAAATGATTTGTTTTCATTTCTGTCATTTAAAAATAAAAAATAGGTAAGATGCAGGGTAAGTGCTGGGTTGCTAATCTATCAGAGAGCCAACACAGATAAACAAACAACCACTCACAGTCAATCACAGGGAGAATTTGGAGACGTTATTTAACCTAAAAAGCATGTTTTTTGGAGTGTGAGAGGAAGCCGGGGTACCTGGAGCAAACTAACCCTAACAAACCCAGAATGCCCCGGCTGAGGTGTGAACCAGGAGAGTTGTTGCTCTGAGGTGATGAAAAACTATTAAACAGAAAAAGAAAAGAAAAAAATCATCCAATTTATCAAGCTGTGTTATAAGTGCTTGTTGCTTTTATACTAACAGCATAATTACAGCCCCCTTGCACAAATGCCCACTAAAATGTCTCCAATCATATTCATCTGGTGCTTTTGCAATCTTTTTCTTCAGTCCCACGCTATGAATACCCACCTTGAATAAGCAGGCTTCATGGTTTGAGCAATAACTGCTTTAGATTGATGGATTGTGTTTTAAAACAAAGCTTTTAATTTGAGTTTTGAATCAGCAGCAGTAAAAATAGAGGTTATGGTCATAAAGCCGTCACAGGAGAGTTCACTGGCCTTGAGGTGAAGTAGAAGTTCACCCTGATGAGCAGTCAGGATTTTACTCACTCCGTGTGAACTCTATAAACATCCGTTTATGCAGTTTATTGCCCTCACCCTCCTAGCCTGTAGTACTCATCATCTTCAGTTGTAATTGCTCTCTTGTGTCATCACATGCAAATGAAGCAGGTGGCGAGAGATGTACAGGATATAAACAGGGAGCAGTCTCGGTCCCGGCACCTTGCTTTTCACCTCAGCTTGCCTCAGCATCTCAGCTCTCGCTCCTCAAGCCAACCAACATGGCCTTTGCTGGAAAATGGGAAACGGAAACCCAGGAGGGATACGACGAGTTCTGCAAGCTCATCGGTAAGAACACAGACCTCTTTTTGACAAATCTTACACCAATTTTACTGTTTTCGGTTATGTCAGGGCTTCCATAACCATTCCCTGTTCCTCCTTGCCATCTTAGGTATCCCTGATGATGTCATTGAGAGGGGTCGCAACTACAAGATGATCACAGAGGTCGTCCAGAATGGAAATGACTTTACCTGGATCCAGCACTACCCCGCCAACGCCTCAGTCACCAACAAGTTCACCATTGGCAAAGAGTGTGACATGCAGACCATCGCAGGAAAGAAATTCAAGGTAGAGAGACAGAAAGATTGATTGAAAGAAGGAAAGCTGTGCTGGGATGTTGCGTCTCTGACTGCTAACACCATCCGTGTGTTTTACAGGCCACAGTAAACATGGACGGAGGCAAGATGACGGTGCACTTCCCCAACTACGAGCAAGTCAATGAAATCAGCGGGGGCAAGCTCATCGAGGTAAACACAATCACTCGGCATTAAACATTAGAAAAGTCGTACAGTGACAGTAGTTATTACACGAGACGAGCCAGTGGGATCATTAGAATAATCAAAGTTATACATCTGCAGCTGGGGGACAGTGATGGCTAACGAGAACACTGAGCATCTCACCAAGCAATTCAGAGACACAGTTAACCTTTACCCTCCAGTTAACCTGAGCAACAAATCTCCTCTCTCTGCTCTTCCTTTTTATTTCAGGGAGACTGTTTAATTTTCCAGAAGCTCTCAGGAGTAAACTTTTAATCCTTAAGAAGTGGAAAATAATGACAGTTAAAATAATCACATATTTTCATACTCTATGCATCTTAAAGACAGTCTCTTTGGATATTTATTTATTAAGCATGATGGGATGGAATAGCATAACTCCTACTTTAACATTTGCTCTTTCTTTGTCTCTTGCAGACCTCCAAAGCAGGCTCTGTGACCCTGAAGAGAACCAGCAAGAAGATCTAACTACTGAATGATTTTTGACCTCTTGTATAGTTACAACCTCAGACCCCAAGCGTTAATAAACTACTCATGCTAACATAAACCTGTGCATTTGACAATTATTAAAAGTGCGAATGTTTGGATATTGCATGTCTATGTGCCATGACCGGGGTGGTGGCACACCATTTGGTGTTTAACTTAAAGGAACTATGCCTGATATTATTTGAATCTTTCTAAGAAAAATGGTTTGTACACGGTATATTATGTGGTAAAGGGGGACATCCATAAAAATGAATGACTCATTGATTGCGCATATGTACGAGGCCAGGCCATTTTAGTTAGCTTAAGCTTAATGCTCTTTCTCATGAGGTATATTACTATTACAAAAGGAAACTTGTGAAAAGGACAATTAATATAGCAGAAATGTATGACATTACTGAAGGTGGTATTTTATGTTGTATGTCAATGGACAAAAGTTCACTCGCTCCCCACTCAGTAGTGTTAAAATATAATTATGCAGTAGACTCAAGAAATAAGACAAGGCAAGTTTAGTTATATAGCACATTTTCAAGTTCAAGACAATTCAAAATATAATGCATATTCTTTTTTTTAAAGCAGACTATTTTTTTACAAAACTCATTACTAAACTGAAATTAAGAAAAATCAAAGACTTACCTCCTGGAGTGCTGCTCAGCAGGAGCGCCTCGTCTTCAGTGGTGGATTGAGGATATACGGTATTGCAGAAATCCCTCATAACAAAATATCTACCAGGCCTGAGACCAGAAGTGATAGAGACGATCAGTTCAGGTCTTGATGTCTTTATTTCTTTACTTTTAAGTGTGTGATTGAGTCAGACAATTATTTTTTCAAGATATCTAAATTAGATCAGTGACATTGCAGACACATCTGCAAGCGGAGTAGACGTCAGATAAATGCAGAGATATCAGGAAGCCCCAGCTAACTCAGACACGTTCAGACATTTGTGTTTATGTGTTGTGGTTCGGCATTCAGTTTTTCTATTCAAAGATCTAATTTAAATATTAAGTAGCAAACTATTTAAAAACAATTTCATAAAATTAGGCTTTTATGAAAAGCTTACAATGCTTACCAGCATATAAAACCACTCCTAATAGCTAAACTAGGCTTGAATAGGAGCTCTGACTGAGTGACGCTAAATGAACAACCACGTCACCGCTATGTTACGAGAGTCAAGCCAAAAGAGCTGAATCTGCGAAAACAGAAGAAGTTTCCGCCACTTTAAGTAACACTTACTGTAGTTAGAAATAATGAAAGTACACACATTCCAGCTTCATATCAGGAAAAGCCATTATGTAAAAGATAGATAAATGATTAAGACTGTAGCCAAATCACAGTTTGTAAATTTCCATTGATGCGTTTTTTTGTGATGGGGTTTTCTTCTGTTTTGTATTCTTGTTTGTGTGTGGGTGTGTTTTTTAATGTCTTCCTAGAGCCCATTTCTTAGAATTCTGCTTACTGTCCCTCGACTTTTCTTCTGACTCCACAATTATAGCTTTTGGAGAAAAGCCTTAACAATTCTAGATTCTTTGTCATAAATGCTACAACAGTACTTCATATTTCTATTACATTATTTGAATAAGAACAAATATTTAGTCTATTTTTCTACTGCATTCACATTCCTGCAACACCAAAATAAATAAAATAATGCTCATTCGAGGCACTTCTAGCCTTCCTGAAGTGTTATTACCTTGGCAAAAAAACCTTTGGTAGATGAATTTTAAAAAAGTCAACATGTCATGAGCATGAACAATGAGCTGCTTCTAGCTTTTGAGAATAAACATAGATAACGCTTGCAATAATTAAAGAATACAATTTCTTTTCGCCCCTTCTACAAACAAAGATATTTCCTTTTATTACTTTGATGCCGAAATGACTGTTTATATCGTCTCCCAGAACTATGCAAGACATTTGAACCGCTACCTGGAGAAGATAATGCCTAATTTATCCACTCCAGGGTAGTTAATGGAAGCAAGCATGATGTGTTTGGTTCATATAAAATTTAAGTTTGAAAGAATTCAGCTAGCAGCTACCTAAATTCAGCACCTTTTCCATGTTTCCCCGTCCCAGCTGTGTTGTCTCCTCCTTTTCCCTCCTGAACTATCAGTCTCTTCTGTCCTCTCCCTTCATGCCCTCTCTTTTCTGCTCTGTCTTCTTTCTCTCCACATCCACCCTATTTCTTTGTGGCTCCCAGCCAAGCAAACAATCAGTTAATTAACCAGCTCGTCCCAGGATCATTTTAGCAGCTCTCAGAGGAGCGCTGCGAAGGCCCTCACGTCTCTAAATTTACAGCTTCATTATGTGGACTGGAGTAAGGTAGAAATCTTGAATAAAATTGCCAGACTGAAGCTTGGGTCTGTGTGAGTGTGTGTGCGACTGAGTGCTGGCCTTGACTCCAGAGCTGGTGACTCAATTGCTCCCTAATGAAAACAAAATCTCTGTTTTTTGCCTCTGAGGTGGCGATTGTTTTGGTGTAATAATGAGCCGTCCTCTCTTGCCGGCACAGATGCAATCAAGTTCTCACACTCCTGCAAAATTAGGGTTGGAAGGCAGCAGGCAAGGTGTTATTTGAGCATGTTTATCTGGTTCAGCGCTGGCGCAATCACTCTGCAATATCACTTCCTTTGTCCTCGCAGACAAACAGTCCTAATTGGCCATTTCCAAGGCTACAGTTTCTGATTGGCCATTCTGCCTGTTTCTGATTGGACTCCATCTCTGTAACACGATGTGAGAAGAAAATGGCTTGTTAACGTTTCCATATTGTGTTCTTCTTGCTGTTTTGGTGATGGGAAACATCAAGCACACTTGGAACTGAGCCATGATGTCGGCCTGATTTTACTCATTCCCGCTGCCGGTGTGATGTTCAGATCGGTTTCAGCAACTTTCTACCCAAAATCCAGAAAAGTTGTGAAGTTCCATGAATTTGTACA
>JAVQJG010117451.1:0-31302 GCA_036024015.1 Craterocephalus amniculus
AGTCTAAAAATTTATGTTTCTTATTTGTAGCATTGTCCGTAGGTTTGGGGGTCCCTGCCGCGAGGCTGATGTTGTGTGGGGGGCCTTGACATGGAAAAGTTTGGGAACCCCTGGTCTAACATATGTACCGGGTAATTACTGACCATGTGAGAAGCGCTGACTGACACATATTACAGTTCAGCAACATGCAGCAGGTGTTTTGAGGCCATTCTTTATCAGATATAAAGAGCTGTCAATTGCTCTTAAATGAGTAAAGCTGTGAGTGTCTGAAAACCTTCTTTGTACTCATTTTGGATGAATATTTGGTAAACAAATTTAAAATTAAAATAAAGCTTTGTGTTGTACAGTAAAAAGCAAGGTTTGTAGAACTATCTGATTTGTTAAGAATATGCTTGTTTAAACTTGCCTGATTTCTAGTTATTAAGATGAACTGACCTCTGACCACTTACTGTATTGTAACCTCTTCACCTAAGGCCCTTTGTAGAAATGTACTTTTAGAAACTGACTCCAAAAGAATTTAAAACTTCCATAGAAAGCTTTCCTTAAGCTGACTTATGAAAAGCTCAGTCAGGATCAGATGTATTACTCAGTAGTTTTTCATGCAGAAACTTGGCTGAGGAGAATGCAGCATGAAATTCAAAACTGTCACTCCATTCATGTTCTGCAAGGTCATCTTTCTTCACCTGTTCCGTATTAAGACATACTCTATAAAAAGCATTCAATGCAAAAACTGACAAACGCACTGCGATTAAGAGTCATTTGAATAACTACCAATGAACCTGAAAAATCTCCTATGTCTCTATAACGTGCAAGACATTTTAGTTACTCTGTGACACTGAAGCCTCAACTTAATATTATTCAAATGTTATATATTATTTTATTTATTTATTGTTAATGTAAAATATATTATAAAATATATAATAATGTAAAAATTACTGCTACTGTATTTCTGTTCCGGCCTCATTGAGTGTAGAAGTACGGCTGATAAATAATTATTGTCTGACGAAAAATGTTTTTTTTCCTTCGAGGAACAGTAACTTACTTTAATAAAATACTATTCTTTGTGTTTTGTCTAATGTGCCAGTCAGTTAAAAACCTGCCACACTTTGATAAGAATTGTTTAAATGAATAAGATTTTAGTTTCTGAGACCACATGTTTAGATTACATTAAAAAAACTAATAACCATTTTGTCAGACACAATGGAAAATAAAGCAGATATAATTTTATATCACATCTAAAACCTGAGCATAAATCATTGCAATTACTAAAAGCCAAAGCAGCTGTTTATTTGTTCTTTTTATCAATAACACGCAAAGTACCTAAAATTGGCTTGATATAAGGGTTCTAAACACTGCATATGAAGATAAAAGAAAAAAACGAACAACGGTTTTGAATGGCTGAATCATTTCTTTCAGTCTGCATTTAATCAGACAATTTCACATGCAAATGAATCTACATCTAAATAAATTCCAATTAAACCACAATCAAACCTGCAATAACACCCTGATGATTTCAGAGAAACTCTCAATAAGACCAATTTATTCTAATTATTATTTTTGTATAAATACTTCAATTATTTCCATCAGTATTTAAAAGTTGCTTAAAATAACAGACAGGTTTGTGTTGTTTCATGCAGCGTTAACCCCTGAGCTGCTGTGTACCTTGGCAACCTCTCTACTCCCTGCAGCTTTAGTGAATTGGTGGTTAGGCAGCCAAAGAGCATCGTTCATGGCATGGTCTGAATAATTATATATTCACTTACTGTTGCAATTAAATGAACTCTAGTCTAAGTCTGAACTTGTCTGCCAGTCTATCAAAAACAGAGCAAAAGGTAAGAGTGCTCAATCAGACTATTACATAACATCTATTCTTTGCTTTAATTATTCAGAAACTGTTTGAAAAACAGAATTTATTTTGTCATTTAAGGCTGCAAATGTAGATGGCAAACAGTTCAATCACTCACACTCAGCAGGAAATATCAGCAGGGGAATAACATTTGTAATAAACCAATGTTTGCAGTTAAGCTGTAAATTGTTGTTTCTTTAAAGATTAAAACCGCGTTTAAACTTTTAGTATCAATCACTTTAGTCAAAAACTTCATTTTTGGGAACCAGAACAGAGATGTAGCTCGGATGAGTTGTTCCTGCTAATGTCTGTGTTACTGACAAAAGGTCTATGAAATGTTTAGTGTACACTATATTCTATACAGCTGGACATATTAAATGTAATGATGAGTTAAGTGGCATTTGAGGGCTGTGCTAAAACAACATTGCTGATCAACTAATAAAAAGAAAAAAAAGAAAAAAGTCAAATCCGAAGTTTGGAAACTTAAAAATCTACAGCCAGAAAGCTGTACAAGGGGCTGCACCTGAGCAAAAAAGTGTTTGACTAAATCAAAGTGTTCGTTGGTGGATGGAGAGGCCACTGGTGTGCACTGGCTGCCACGTTGTCACTGGTGTGCCCACAGCCAGCTGTGGCTACAGTGTCGCTCACCACCACCAAGTGTGAAGAAGAGTGAATGAATAATGGATTCAATGTAGGCACTTTGAGGGCCGTCAACAGAAAATACAAGTTGTGCAATGATACATATACTGTACGTAGAACAACAAGGCATTTGCATGATCACACTCATCATTAAGCACAGCTCATTATTTATAGTTTACACAAGAACACACACTCTCATTAACATGCATACTTATGCAGTTAATGTATTGTCCTGCAGGTTTAATCAGCCACAGATATGAATTCAAAAACACAGTGCTGGAGTTGAGCTGGATGTTCATCTGTTTTTTTAGGTTTGCTTTCCTATAGATGTTCCTTATGATTCTCTGCTGGATGGGATGTATATGTTGCATTATGTTGTGAGACCCCCAACAAGTTAGAGCTATCTGGGAGTCGTACTACCTCAGAAATAAGTTTTTAAAAGATAAGCCCTCAAATGGGGCTTTTGGAAAATGTTGGGGGAACAAACTGACAAAACTGAATTTAACGGCTGTGGCTCAGTGGATAGAGCCGTCGCCTACTTAAACAGGTGGTCGGCGGTTCGGTTCCACTCCGGTACATGTCGAAGTGCCTTGGGCAAGACACTGAACCCTACCTTGCCTCCCGATGTGCCTATCGGGGGTATGAATGTGTGTGAATGTTAGTTCCTAAGCACCCAGTATGATTCAATATAGGTGCTGTGTGAGTCCATTTACCATGTTTCAGATATGCTGGGATATGCCGATATGCTGGGATTTTCTCACATACAACCTTCTCTTGGGTTTACAGAGAATGGTCTGAGGAAGAGGAAAATATCAGCAGTATTCTGGACAAAAAAGCCTTTTTGATGTTGGATGAGAGCAGGCAGAGTGATTTGCAAAGGAGCTCAAATAACCACTTGTGACAACCAAAGTGTGCAGAATACCATCTCAGAGTGCACAACACAGCTACAGCAGCAGGATACCACACCAGCTACCCCCCCTCCCAGCTAAGAATAGGAAACAATTCACATAGATTCAGCTGGACAATAGAAAATAGAAAAACTGTCTGAGGAGTCTCCATTTCACAGTGCTTGCAACCACAGTGATGTGGTGGTTAGGACAGCTGCCTCGCAGCAAGAAGATTCCTGGTTCAGGTTTATCATAAATCTTTTAAATGCTCTTTAAATGTTGCATCGTTAAGCAGCCCAGCCATCAGCGTGCAAAATGAACAACCACCCAGGAAGCGAAAAGTGATAGCTGCTTTGCCTGAAACTTGACTAATCCTCATGACTAAGCTCATATTTATATTAGATTTTCACTTCTGGGAATGAATCACACTGATAACTGTGTAGGATTTTTGCACTACTGTAAGCACAAGGAGACAACTGGCGCTGCTCACCATTTATAAAGCTTGGGGTTGATGTGTGAGTCAGACATGAGCGCTGCTCCCTGGAAACCCGTGCATGTTTAGATCAGCAGCAAGCCTTGACAAGCGTGTCATCTAAATGCAGCATTAGTCTGAGATAGTGACGCTATGCTCTGTGGACATAGCTGAGGGCAAAGAGATAATAGTGCTCTTCCTGCTCTAAATCATAGACAAAGGTTTCTGTTGTAACAACAGGTGACACAAGGAGTCAAAATCCTGTTTCTTATTCCAGGTGTCACAGTGTTAACACTTCATCTTTTCTCCAATTCATACAAGTCGTAATGTTACAAGATATATGAACAATTATGTGTTTGATAAGATGAAATGGTTGAATCTTCAATGTGAAATTTCAAAGAATTCTTTGGGCCTTTATTGTTGCATTGCATGAGAAACCATCGTGCCACAAAGATCAATATGAAATCAGGAGTTTTTTTGGAATACCATTTTATCTCAACATAGCCTGCTTCTGCATTATGAAATGTCCCCGATACTGTTCTACATCAAGGAAACCCTAAATACAGTGAGAGCTTTCTGGAGGCAAGTTCATCTCTCTGATGTCGAGGTCTTCATGAAAAATGAGTAAGATGTAAAAGCCAGCATGCGGGATGGTATGGGGATGCATCAGTGTCCGTGGCATGGGTGGCTTGCAAATGTGTCAAAATAAAATCAATGCGAAGTGTAGGTGGTGTGTAGGTGGAGATGTTCTACCATTATGGCATCTGTTCCTAGGAGGTCCATGGTGATTTTAGCAGGACATTGCCAGACATCATTCTGCACAACTTCCAACAGCATGGCTTCTGAGACACACTGTTTCTGCCTCAGTGACCTGCCAGCAGTCCAGATCTGTCTGCTATGAAGTATGAGGCAAGAGGAGAATCAGAGAGCAACCACAGACTGCTGAACCGTGGAAATCTTGCACTCAGCAGGAATGGACGCTGATTCTTTTTCTAAAACTGCAGCAATATTCCTCATTTCCAAAAATATTAAAGCGTAATTAAAAGTGAAGGTGATTTATCAGTGCTTTACATGCCTCTACCCCAGCTGGAGTGTAAATTCTACACATATTTAAACCTGGTGACTTTAGTTTCTAATATTAACAGTAGTTCTACTTATAAAATGAAGAAAAGGGGGGATAAAATATCAATTCTAATCTAAAACTAAATTTAAACACCAACTGCTCTTTGTGAACTTTGTGGTAGAGGATATTTTGTAATGCACTTCTTTCATTGCTTCTTCCAGGTTAAAATGGACCTTGGATCAGGGGAGCAGATGTTACAATCAGAGACGGGCGTCCAGCTCAATGATCTGGCCTGGCACTCTGTGGAGGTCCATCATGTGCAGCTTAATCTCACTCTGACTGTCGACAAAAACTCACACACAAGCGTGAAGATGCCAGGTCCCCCTCACAAACTCCACATTGTAGATGGCCTGTACGTTGGAGGCTCGGGGGGCTTGGACAGACTCTATCTGCCTAGAGACCTGAGCGGTTTCCGAGGCTGCATGGATGAGGTGATCTTCAATCAGCATGACCTGCTGTCGTCCCTGAGGCCGTATTCTCGACTAAAATATGTCCATGAAGTGTCTTTAGGCTGCAGCCCCGAGTTCTTTGCTACTGAGGAGGACCCTATCAGCTTCTTCAGCTCCAGGGCTTACATTTCTCTTCCGCCGTGGAATGCCCAGCAAGCAGCGATGTTTGAGTGTGTTGTGCACACTTCAGCTAAAGAAGGAATTATCCTTTTCAATTCAGCCAGAGAGGGGGATTTCTTAGCTCTGGTTATTCAGGAAGGTTTTCCTGTTGCTATTGTTGGGAAAGGCGGAGCCAAAACGGAGCTGCGTGGGCTCACGTTAATCAATGACAGAAAATGGCATTCGGTCAAACTGGATTTCAGTCCCAAAAGCCTCGGGCTGACTGTTGATGGAGAGATGGTGAAAAGCGGCATCAGCTCTCGCTCAAAGGGGCTTCAGCTTAGGGGCAACATTTTTGTAGGCGGTGTCGATGATGGAACTAGATCAGAAGTCATGAAGGTGGGGCTCGTCTCTGTATCAGGAAAGTCTGTCAGAGGAGGTTCCTTCAAAGGATGTTTGAAGAACATCCAGGTAAATGAAGTGTCAATGGGCCTCTCTAATGCTTTAGTTACCAAAGATATTTCTGTTGGTTGTGAGCCAGAAAAACCACCAGAGCGATCAACCGTTCTGAGTCCAACAAATCCTCCGGCATTCCCTTTTCACCCCGTAACACCAACACCATCTCTTCAAACATCTACCCTTGCTCATGGCTTGGACAAGAGGTATGGTTCAAATTTTGTACAGCTTAAAAACCTTGTCGTTCAGGAGGGCGGTCGAGCATCTCTTGACGCCAAACACATCAAAGTTTTCTTGGACTTCAAGGAGCTTGGCATTCGTCAGTCTCAGATTATGTTCAGAATTCAAGAGCAGCCGATAAGAGGTCAGATAAGACTGGATGTGGATCAGGACCAGGAAGAGAACACCTTCAGCATGCTGGATCTTTGGCATGGGAGAGTGATGTACGTCCACGGAGGATCCGAGGAACCAGACGACTTCTTCTTGTTTTCTGTTTTTTCAAGCAGCCGGAGGAAAGTTCCTGAATATTTGAAGGGCAACAAGTTGTACCGCTACAATATAACGGTGTCACCCACTAATGATGCGCCAGAACTGAGTCTGCCTGAAGGAAACCTCTTCGTTCTGTTGGAGAACTCTAATAAATGCCTCTCTGCAGATGTTCTGAAGGCCACAGACATAGACAGTAACTCCAGCAGCCTTGTCTTCTCTGTGCTTGGGAGCCTGAATGCTGACGCAGGGTATTTGGAAATAGAGAGCGACCCTGGCAAGGCGGTTGCCACGTTCTCGTATGTCGATTTGGACGAATTAAGAGTGTACTATGTTCACACGGGGGTGAGAAACTCAAGGATAGTTCTCAGAGTTAGTGATGGGGAAAAGGTCAGCAACACTGTCGTCTTAAGGGTCATGGCTGTTGCACTGGAGTATAAAATTGCCAACAATACTGGACTTCAGATCACCCAAGGAGAAACGGCTATAATTGGTTCAAAGCAGTTGGCTGTGCAAACCAATGCCGTGAAACAAGTAGTGGACATCCGGTTTGATATAACCGAGCCCCCGCAGTTTGGAGAGCTCCAAAGGCTTCACTCCAGCGGTGAATGGAGGCACACTGACTCATTTTCACAAAGGCTTCTTGAAAAAAAACGCCTCAGGTATGTTAGCACTTTTCAAGATATCCAGACTTCAAATGTCACAGATTACTTTAAGTGCAAAGTTACTGTGGCTGCCAGGGCAACTACTGAAATTACTTTCCCAATAACGGTTAAGTGGGTGAGCTACCACCTGATGAGGAATTTCATGATCAACCTGGATAAAGTCAGAAAAGTGACTTTGAGCTCAGAGTATCTAATGGCCACCGTTCAGGGCACGGCCCTCTCAGACGATGAGCTCTTTTTCCGTGTTCTCACCGTACCAAAGAAAGGGAAGCTCCTGTTACACAGTGTAGTCTTGACGAAGAACTCGTCCTTTAGCCAGAGAGATGTGACAGGTCGAAAAGTACATTACGAGCTGGTCGCCAGACCTTACGAAGACACTACTGACAGGTTCAAATTTCAGCTGGTTTCCAAACACGCCCAGTCTGAAAACTACGATTTCCACTTTTCTATCAAAGCTGATGTCAACAGTGTTTTTATGAGGAATGAAGGGCTTTCCCTTCAGGAAGGAGAAAGTAAACTTATCGCAAAAGATGAGCTGTTCGCAGAGACTCTGAGTACGAAGGACATGTTTTACACAGTCACAAGCAGCCCCAAACATGGAAAGCTGGCCCGCATCACTCAGTCTAACTCCAATGCCAGCTATGACAATATACTAACTTTTACAAATCAAGATATATTAGAGGAACGGTTGCTGTACATCCATGACAACAGCGAAACAACTCAAGATTATTTTACCTTCATAGCTTCCACCAGCCAGGGGTTCAAGTCAATCATTGAAGAAGATGAAATTGGCTCCAAAGAAGGAACTTTTAACATAACTGTTGAGCTACTGAATGACCAAAAGCCGATCAGAATCATTGACCAAGTTTTCCACGTGGTAAGGGACGGGCAGAAGCTGCTCACTATAGAAGATTTGCGCTATCATGATGTGGACTCTGACTTTGACGATGGACAGCTGCTGTACACTCGCCGAGGAATCCCAGTGGGAGACCTGGTACTGGTTAATGACACCACTCAGCGACTGTTCCAGTTTCGACAGAAGGATTTGGAGGAAAAGCGAGTGTTGTTCATTCATAAAGGCGCCAGCACCGGCAGGTTTGTTCTCTTTGTCTCAGATGGGAAACATTTTGTATCAAGCCTTTTAGACATCAGCGCGGGGGAGCCTTTTTTGAAGGTTGGCAGCAACACTGGCTTGTTGGTTCAGAAGGGACAATCAGTGAGATTTTCTTCCGCCAATTTCAGCGTCAATTCAAATTTGGATATCAGAGATGACCGGGAGGTCGTCTTTAAGTTGGATGAGACTCCAAAGTACGGAGGCCTTTTTCATAATAAGACAAAGGTGGAGTCATTCACACTGTCTGACTTAAAGGATGGACTGATCTCTTACCGACACAATGACAGCAAACATCTGGCAGATTATTTCAATGTAACGGTGAAATCTAAAGGTCTCACACATACAGAGAGAGTGAATGTGAAGGTTTATCTGGAAAGTCATCAGAGGCCGCCCATCGTGCAGCATCAAGACATTTTGCTAGTGGAAGAGGGAAAACCAGTAAAGATTGACGAGACTAAACTAGAGGTGAGTGTTTCCGGAAAGTGGATTTCATGATGATTCAATTTTTTTGCTTAGAAAATAAAGGAAATTGTTAGAGAATCATCATAGTGGTAACTGATGTTCAATTATTTCTTTTCCCAAAAAGACGCCATTAATCTTTACTGCTTTAGATGTTAATGGCTCTGATTTGGGTAGAAACTGAAAACTGCCCAGTTTTTGTTTTCACAATGTGAAAGTCACAGTGAGAGCATGCAGACGAAACAAAGCATCTGACATTTTAGATTTAACCACTGGGTATTTTCTGCTTGGTGGCAGGTCACCCATGAGGACAACCTGCCATCTGAGATTGTGTTTACGGTCAAGGTCCCCCCATCTCATGGCTTTCTCCGGCAATTTGTCGAAGCGGAGGAGCGCTACATCGGAACCAAGCAGTCCCCTGTCAGGATATTTACCCAGGACGACATGAATAGCGGGAACATCCAGTATGTGCAGGACGAGCCAAACAAAATCAACGACACCTTCGTCCTCGATGCCACCAACGGGGTCACCGATGTTGGCAACATTAGGATGTCTGTTGACATCATCCCGCTGCTTATCCCTCTTCGTGTCTCTAATCTCACTCTGGACGAGGGTGCTTCCAGGGCGCTGGCACAAGATGTGCTCAAAGTCACCAACCGTCACTTTTCCGGGATCAACTTCTTTTATAGTGTGACTGAACCCCCGCAGCACGGTCACATTGAGCATTCCCGACATCCTGGTGTGGCCATAACCACTTTCACCAGGAGGCAGGTGAGACATTGGGACAAACACACAAAACCATATGTAAACAAATGCATGGACAGAATAAATTTTAAATTTTACTTGCTCTTTGAATATATAGAGGGTTAGGAGGATCCAGAATGAGATTATTATTCACATTGAAGTTTATCCTTGTTTTCAGGTTTGAATATAGTCTTTTTGACCTTACACTCTTAATTAGATTATCTTATTAAACAGAGAGCATGACCTGGGTTACATCTCCCCTCATCTTACCTGGAATACCTTAACATTACTTTATTTTCCTGTATGTCCTGTTTTTGTCTGCACAAGCATATATCATGTGAAACGTCCCAGTGTGTTCAAGCTTTTTTGCATGTCCAGCTTGTATGATCTCTTCTGTGATCTTTCATCAGGTTGAGCACGAATTCATTTACTACATCCACGACAACAGCGAAACCCTAGCCGACAATTTCACTGTGGTGGCGAATGATACGGGCCTGAGGAAGCAGAGTGCCGCCCAGACGGTGTACATCGAGGTAACAGCTGTCAACGACGAGCCTCCTGTTATTACCGCCAACAGAGTCCTCCGGGTGAGTCTGCGCTGCTGCTCCATATTTAAACTCTGGACACTTTTTTTAAACCAGGTCTGGCACCACGGCTAACTGTCAGAAGACGTTTCATGGGGGCAGTGTTGCAAGTTGCCATGAATGGCTTGCTGGCTGGATGAGGGAAACTATGTTTGCAATGTGGAGGGTCCATGGGGACTCGTGGTAAAAAGCAGACACGAGTGTACATTTAAATGTGTGAAGGCCTCTTTGGATAGCCTTATATGGTGCTTAGGTGTTAAACCCTCATCAAGTAAAAGCTTATAAAACTGCCTTAAGGACTGCAGGTGGGATTAATGCAACATTTAATCTTAAAAGAAGAGTAATTTCCAGGCATTCAACAGATAATATTGCAGGTATATATTTTATATTCCAGAGTATCTGAGTATTTATTGAAGTCATGCCATGGTTTGGTAATGAAAATTTATGACATGGGTTGAACCAAATGCCTATATTTTTATATTTCTTCTTACCAGTGGAGTTGTTGTTTTAAAAAAAAGTTTGTTCTAGTTATCATAGTGTAAAACCACTTCTTCATGCTCTGATTTACTTCCAGTTCAGTATTGTGCTGCAAGTTCTTTTTTTCTGACTTACACTTGCTGGTACTATTCACCTAAATTGGATGGCTTGGCTTGGTATAGATGTGGCATGGCGGGTGATATCGTGCTGATTCTTACTCCCTGATGTCAAGCAGCAGAATAGTCAAAATGTGTTGAAATTAGTGACCCATTTTAAGCTAAACTAAATATGGAAGAATACACTTCACTTTGTATAAACATCATTGTTTATATAACAGGGAGGTTACCCTTGCCGGAAAGACTGCTTTAAAAAAATGCAGAAATAAGACATACATCCACTGCACCGTTTCTCTTGACTAGTTCTTTATTCAGACTAACTCTGCTTGTAATCTCTATTTGCAAGTACGTTCAGACATGAAAGAAGTTGGTAAATCTACATGTGCTGCACAACGCTGAAAGGGGCTGTTCAGTAATACAAGTACAGCTCTGTAAGCGTCAGTGTCGAGAGCTGGACGAGGTCCAGTTTGAAAGAGAGGTCAAAGTATAGGTCTGCTTTGTCTGTGCAGCTCTGCCCCAGATGCCACGAATTCCTTTGAGGTTCTGCAAAGTCAGAAAAGCAACCCTAACCCTAAAATCTCCCCAAAGAAAATTGGAAGAGCTTTAGAAATACATTTAAACAGAGGTTCTTCTTTCTTTTTAGGAAGCTCATCATTATTTCTGGAGATTTATAGATAACTAATCTGTTTATCCTGGTAAGGATTATTAGTGAGGATGCTCAGGATTCTTTAGGAGGAAATGTTCTGTCAATGGCCACAAGGTGGCGCTCTTCCACTGCTAAGAATTTTACACGTTTGGGTTTAAGTGATGTTTTTTTTAATATTAATTTGATTTCAGATAATTCCTCAACACATTTCCTGAATCAATATTTGAAAAAAAAATCAATAAATCTCAGTTCATCTGTTGCCCCTGAGGGGTTTTATTGTGAGGAGTGTCCCATCTTGACGACCCTGTGCTTCTTGCCCACAGTAAAAACTCAGCTGGCACTTTGTCTTAAAAGCACAAACTGTTTTAATATAATGAACAAATTGAACATAGCCTGGTAAACATTTTCTTTTAATTTTTTCCTATTTTGTAAACTGAAACTTGTTGAGACTAAAGCCGATTGTTTGCAGTCTTAAATCCAGCCTGAGCAGCATCTCCTGCATATATATATTTTGTTGTTATGATGATTTACCTCACTGTGGCAGTGCTTCTCAAACTGGGGCACAAGCCTCCTTGGGGGTGTGGATGACTGTGGTAAAAATATAAAGTCAAACAAACTTGACTTGACTTGTGTGTGGAAAATACATAAACAGGAGTTAGCTGAAGCTCTTGTGCAGCCTTTCTGTTCTTTGATGTTATCTGTCGTGTCAGAAGAAGTCTAAACTCAGTTTCCATATGATGAAACCCATCTTGTGATTAAATATGTGATTAATAGTCTTTTCTGCATTGGAGACATTATTAAGATAAAGACTGTTGAAAGACCTCAATAACTAAACATTTGACTGACATTTGAGGCTCCTGATGTGAGCATCTGACTGACGTCTCCTTCAGTGGCGTTGCAGTCTGATGAGCAGCAGGAATCCCGTCATGACACGAGGAGCTGAACTTGCCTTTAAGGGGCTTTTATGGCAAATTGGTGTCATGTGTCTTTGCTTCAAATCTGGTGAGTCACTCTGGTGCTGCTCATCCGTCCCGCTGTGACTTCCTGTTCAGGGATGGAAATTAGAGAAGGTATAGTCATCTCCCACCAGAACAAACACTTACATGTGTGGGGACCGTTAAGCTGAAGGGCCGGTGTGACAAGGTGGTTGTGGTTGTCAGATTTACAAGTGCTAAGTAGAAAAAATAAAGACCTCAGGCTTTTGTTCCAGGAAGGAACATTTAAAACAAATTCTCATATGCTTAAGTTCATTCCTGTAACTGCTATCACATAGTGCTGGGTCTGTCTGTGTTTTTTTTTTGTTTTTTTTCTCCTACACCCACTTCCTCTCACCCTCAAATGCTGCACTTTGCATAGTTGTTTCTCACATTAACTTTCAGAGAGAAGTTGGAAGTTCATCAAGCATGTAACGTATGAGCTTTGCTAAGGTGTCAACACAGATAAAGTACATATGTATCTATAAGAAAATACATATGTTAAAGCTTTGCGTTTGCATGCTTAAGGTTAATCTAGCAGGAAGCACAACAAAAGCTTTGAACTCTTCAGCCACAGTAGATTTTGTGACCAAGACTAACGAACATACAGTAATTATGTCCCCAGAGATTTTTTACTCACTAATGATTCAAAAGTATTAACTTAAGATATTTTGTTTACATTTCTATGAAGTTACTTTTTATGTGAATCTTTTATATTTTTAATTATAAAAAGCAGAAAAATAGGCCTCTTTGCATTGATTGCTTTTTATACCTGTTTGCAGGTCGTTGGTGATGCTTTGATCCTGTACATTTTTATCACAGCCTTTAACTTCATTTTCAGAATAGCAGGCAGCTGTAAAGTCTGGGAGTTACGGCCTGAACTTTGACTGTTTATCTCTATGATAACTAAACTTTTATTCTCCTGTTCATATTTGCTCTTGTTTTGAGATTCAAGTGCTGCCGGGTCTGTGCCAGTTACAGATGTATTACTGGTACCTAACCGGCTCGAAACTGACAGACAGACATATAAATAATTATATAAAAAATAAAATTAGTCCAGTTATGATCCCATATCTTCAGAATATAGGACCTAATTCCATCCTCCAGGAGGAAAACACTCCTTTACAGATCCAGTATAATCATGGACTATCAGCAGAATCAGCGAGAAACCTCAACTCAGCTGAATACTTGTGGGACCTGCTTAGCCATGCTGTATGCGTTAGTGACCAACACAACCACTCTTGTTGACTTTAAACAACTCCTGGCGGTGGAATGAAACGCCATCCCTCAGTGAAATGGGACCAGGCTCCTCCAGCATACAGTAAGGAGGAGGTACCAGGCTGTTGTGGCTGAGTAGGGATCTCCCGCATGCCACTGAGTGCAAGAGTGCGATCATTCAATCCACCAAGCAACTCAGAACAAGAGAAAATCCCAACAGGAGAATATAACTGGGGATTTTTGCACATTTCTGGGAGAGCTACCCACACATTTAGCTTTGTTCACTCCACAGAAACATGATCCTTTCAAGCTGTACCTCAATGTAAAGGTGACTAATCAGGCTTTCCAACAATGTATTACACAACACCTACCAGTGTTATTAAAGGGGAGAAATGATCCCCCAGAAACACATTTACTTATTTTTGTCAATCATTATTGCCAAATCATTTAATTTGATTGAATGAAAATAAAAGTAATAAAACTTTATGCCCCTTTTTATGGATCATTATCACAGCAGGGCAGAAAAGTGTCTCAGCTTAGAGCTCGTTTTTCTAAATGGAGATGACAAGTCAGTGAGCTGTCTGATGTGCCAGAAAATATGGTTGAAACTTGTTCAGTAATCAGAGGGCAGAACAGCTCTTGGTCAAGAGCAGAAGATTGTGGACTCAGTCCAGAAAGACGAAGAGCAGCATCTCTCAAAGATGGCAAAATCTCTGCAGACACTTCATGTCTCAAATGTCAAACCCTCATCATGTGTCAGACATTTTCTTGGAAGGAGTTCTTCACTTGGAAAGGTCATTTGTTGTTAATGGTGTCACGGTCCACTCTCCAAAACAAAGCTAACCAGACCTTATGTCCTCCACAGCCTGTTTACATAGTATATAATACATATTTAATGAGGCAAATCATAGAGTACTGTTGTCATGGATTTTACATATATTGACTGTATGATCATCAAGCTGATGAATGTCCAAAGCAACACTGGGGATTTTCCTTTAATTACATCAGCTCCAGCAATGTCTGAAGAGAAAATAGCATATTCATTAATATTTCTATCCCACTGAGTTAATTACTTATAACTGAAGTTTTAAAGGCGCATCCTTCATCGTCAAAAATCTGCACGGTTCAGTAGTTCTCAGCTCTGCGTTCCTCTGTTACTCCATGGCAGTCAGAGATTTACATCAGTATAGTTGGAAACATACTTTTTCAGCACATCAACAGCACTCTGAAGCATGGCCTGTTGCATGAAGCACTTTCAGCTGTTTACCATCTTCTTATATGTTTAGTACTGACACGTCCTCCATCTGGGCAGGGTTGAAGGGGTTTCTTTTCCTCAGGTTGTTGTTGTCCTACAGTCTATCTGTGCCTGAGTTCAGAACAATTTTTGTAGCAGTTGTGCTTCAGTGGAGGATCCCTACAATGATAAATCGTGAGAGAAACCTTCATGGACCTTCATGCCACACATCCTGGGTTTATTAGTAGTAAGCAATGAGGGACAAGGTCACATCAGCTGTTGGTGTAGATTTTTTTTTCAAAGTCTACTTTATTGATTAAAGTAATTCATTTAAAAAATCAAATTGGCTTGTTTTCCAGCCATTTTTTATGACCATTTCAGGGGTTTTAATCAAAACAGGATATCCACAAATGGAAATTCTCCAATTTATCTTCGATTTATCATCAACATATATTTTGTTGTCAAACCTTTTTCGTCCCTACACACCCCACATTACCTCAAGCAAAACTTTCCACAATCCGATGGTCTTGGCTTTGAGCTCACCTTTTGCGTCTCTCGTTTGTCCAGGTTTGGGTGTCCTCAGTTACAGAAATCAGGCAGGAGGATCTGAGAGCACAGGACCTGGATTCCCCACCAGATGAGCTTCACTTCATGGTGACCCCACCCAGCAACGGGCACCTGGCCCTGAAGAGCGCTCCCATGAAGCCAGTACTCAACTTCACCCAGTCCCACATCGACCAGGGTCAGCTGCTGTTTGTTCACAAAGGTAAAAACACATCTGCACCAACAGTGGAGCAGATGTTCTATTTTACATTTTGTGTTAAATAATTCATTAGATTATATGATTTTGTAATCTATCGATATTTCCCAGTACTAAATTAGACCTGGAATTAAGTTCTTTAAACCTTTTATCCTCTTGCATGGGTTGGAATTAATGCGGTAATACCAAAACATAATTCATCACTATTTTGTTGTTCCTTTTCTCCTCCACTAGAAGATGCTGTTGGCAATTACTAATGCCTGATTTGGTCAGCTCAGCGGGAAGAGAATACACCTTGCAGCATTAGCTGTAAAATTATTTGCAGAATATTACTTCATCAAGTGTGAGCTGATAAATAAAGCAGACGAGAGTGACTGATGACATGTTTCTGCTTGCTGCTCCAATTCCTGTCTACTCCCGTGTTTTGTCTTCTAGCACCAGAAAAGGTTGTAATAATAATGAGGAAAAATCTGCACCCAGTATGTTGAAGAATGTCTCTCTGCTGTTCACACACATGTCGAGTAATGCTTTGAGCACTGCCTTAATGACTAATAAAGAGCTTAAGTTGTAGTTTCAAAGTATGAAGTTAAAACATAAAAACTTGGAATTCTGAAAACCAGATGTGGCTGTTCTTTTCCCAGCTCAGAGAATTGGCATTATCCTCAGATCTTTGGTTTAAATGATGGATTTGTGTCACCTCTAGGTGCCATGGCTGGTGGATTCAACTTCCAAGTCAATGATGGTGTGAACTTCACTCCCAGGCAGATCTTCAGCATCACTGCCAAAGCTTTAGTTCTCAGTTTGGAGAAAAACCGTCCGCTCAAGGTGTTTCCAGGTACATCTTTTCCTCTCATTAGTTCCCCAAATCGGCAATGTGTTTGCTCGCCTGTGTTTTGACATTTCTCCTCTCCCCTCCACTATGACATGATGTATCTAATTCTATTTTTAGATCTGAAATCCTTTGATAGAATGTGGGAACACAACATCACACAGTTGTTACAGATCCACAATGAGAATATCTGTTCCACCACATCCCAAAGGGGAAATACTCGATAGAGAAACCAGCTGGAGATGATTCGAGTTTTGTGGCATGGAAGTAGCCATCAGAAGATGCTACGCTGTGCTCATAAAGGGATGGACATGTTCAGCAACAATACGCAAACTGACTGTGGTATTCAACCATGCTCAACTGGTACTAAGGGCCCCAGATTGTGCCAAGAAAATGTCCCCGACACAATTCCATCACCATCAGCCTGAACCATTGAAACAAGGCTAGATGGATCCATTCTTTCATGTTCTTGCCAAATTCTGACCCTGTCATCTGAATGTTGCAGCTGAAGTGGAGACTGTTGCTTTCTGTCATCTCTAACCAGGCTTCCCTTTCTCTTCTGACATCAAAAAAGTTTTTTCAGCGGCTGCTCATGAACATTTTTTCTCATTTTCAGACATTTCTTCTCGCTTCTCAGGCTCAGTTTAAACTTCAGCAAGTCCCTGAGTTTCTGCCACCTGATTGGCTGATTCACTATACATGTGTGAACAAGCAACTGTGTCCTTAATAAAGTGCTAGCTGAGTAAGTTTAACAACAAAGCGGCTTCGTGAAGCAGAGCAATTAGCTTTATTGTGCTTTGTTCACAAAAAACAGATTTGTTAGAAGAATCAGTTTTTATTGGTTTTATTCTTGTAGTAGAATGTAGAATGTTTACTTATCCCGTGCTTTCTGTGACTTATTTCCTAATTCATTTTAAATTTATTAGCTTTTGTGTCAGTCTCTTCATAAAAGGAACTGAAACAACATTGTGACTTCACACAGACTCTTTCTAGTACTATTATTATCCAAAGCAATGTTGACTTCTTTGTAAGAGTTCAGTTAAACAAGAAGTGGAAGTATCTGTTTGACACCTTTTGAGCTTTCATCACCAGCTATATTTTTAACTTAGATAATTAAGTAATTCTCCAACCAGCCCATTCTTTAATGCAGTTCTATTTGTTAGATTTAACACGCAGCAGCTGAAATAAGGCGGGCTGGGCGTCGTCTGTGTTTACACATTTCAGGGTTGTTTCAGATTTTCAGCGGTCTGCTCTGTAGGTTAAGAGACGTGGTTATTGTAAAGCCAGCTGGAGCGCTCTGCTGAGCCTCTCAGCCACAGGGTGAGTGGGCACTTGAAAAGCTGCGCCGCTGTCTGCGCCTGCCAGCAGTGTTTGTGCTTGGTGCCAGGCGGGGCAGAGGAAGAGGGTGGGATGGGAGCTTTAACTGACAATGAGGGGTTTTGATGGGTTGAGGGGAGACCTAAAACACTTTCACACAGAGGGGTGAAGATGAACGCGCTTCTTTTTTTTCCTCTTAAATGTCTAAAAAGGTTGCAAAAGGTGTTTGCTAAATAGTCGGAAATGCCTCATTAAGCTTTCAGTGTTTACCTGAAAGCAATCTGTCAGGCATTGTCGTGCTCCTGCAAATACCACACGGACTTTCCAAAGCAGTTTCGAAATGTACGCTCCACCTGAATACACAAAGCTAAATATTTAGTGTGTGCTTATTATTTAGGCTGCAGGCAGGGCAACGTATAAGGGCAAAAGAAAAATGGGGAACTGAAGGGTATAGCTTTTTGTGTTTAATCACTTCAAAAGAAATAAAAGTGCAAATGCATGTTTGTTCTTTAGACAAGAAGGCTTGTTACTCCATCTTCTTCCAAGTGAGAAATTTCCCATTAGAGACAAGGATGGTGGGAGAGCTGCTTACAAGTGATGGATGGATGTCCCCTCTTTTTTATTACCGCCTTCCATCATTTAGCAGCTTCTCACAACATTAACAGTGGTAGCAGGACTGGAAGTCTGTGGTATTCAACTCTACAAAAAGAAATACATAAATTGTCAGTAGTCCATCTTTTTGCGCAGTTGATGTCTCCTTTTTTTTACCCATGTGGAAGATTTGAGCCCGCAAGGAGTTTCTAATGTTTGGAGTTTATGTAACACCCAGCTCTACATCTGAACCGTGTTGTAAAAAGACTGTGATGTCTGCATTGCAGCTTTAATTTGACACATCAAAAGGCGCTCATGAGTTTATTTCAGACCCTTTTTTACTTAGTTTGACATCAAAAGGATGTAAAACACTTCCAGAGGGAAAAGAAATTAGCAAGATTTCATGCCGCTACATAAAAGTTTTAACAGTCTGGTGTCACCTCCATTTAAGAGCAGACATCATAAAAACTAATTAGCAGAATCATTGATTACTCTTTGATTTCTTGTTTTTATTCCAGGCTCCTCTACACCAATCACAAATGAGGACTTAAAGGCAGTGACCAATGACATCGGCAACACCTCAAACCGCGTTATTACGTTTAGTTTGTTCCGACATCCTAAACTGGGACGTTTAGTGGCGAAGCAGGCTGACAATGCAACGGTGGACATCTCTTCTTTCACACAAGATATGGTGAGTGAAGAGCTTGAGATTATATCAACACTTGTCTCCCTTTTTAGATAAGTACATTACTGAAACAGAGTTCAAGAGCTGCGAACCAGAACAAGATTAAATATTAGAGCTCCTCCATCCACTTGGGGACTTGCCAGATTTCCACTGGGCTGGATGAATAATACATCTCTTCCTTCCTTGTTGGAGATATTGACTTCCTTAGCTGTCTAGACCATGTAGCACTTTTATATAATCAATTATTTCTGATGGATTTTCATGACGCGGCCAAAGCTGCGGCTCTTGCTCTGTGTTTACTGCTGAGCAGAGGAGCTTTAAATGATTGATTACATCTGAAATGTACTAAAGTAACATCTTTCACACGGATGTGGAACTTTTTAGGCCACTGACCCATTTTTACAGCTTATTCAATTTACTTTTGGGATTTTTTTTAATTCTAATTTTGCTCTTTTGGGGATTGTGACTTGTCTGAGAAACTGGGGTTTTTCTGTCCCACAGGTGGACAGAAAAGAGGTTTTGTACATCCAAACAGCCACTGAGTCTGTGGGCTGGGAAGCCATGGACTCCATGACCCTCTCTGTAGCGTCTCCACCTGCTTCTTTGGACAGTCAGATCTTCAAATTAGACATTTCCTATGAGAATACTGGACCTGAACACACCACCGTCCTCCTTGCAAACACAGGTATGAATAATTCTCTGCAGGTAAGTTGAAATTAGGTAGCATTTGGTGTGGAAATGAGGACCAGATGCCATGCAAACATGCATGTGTTGAATCTGACGTTAGCAGGCTAACTTGATGTTTGCTCGCTAATAGGTGCTGAGGTGACTGAAGGGGGAAGCGTCGTCATTGACGAGTCCAAGCTGGACGCGTCTAACCTGATGTCCAAGCTGCCGACACCCCAGCAGGGCTCCTACGAGGTTTGGTTTCAGGTGACCGCGCTGCCTCTGCACGGCGTGATCGTAGTGGGTGACAGGAACCTCACCAAGGAGAAACCCAACTTCTCCCAGTTCATCGTCAGCAAATACGGCATCACCTACAAACACGACGACTCAGAGACAACTCACGATTCTTTTGTTTTTAGCGCATGGCTGAATCTGAAGGGCAGAACTGCACAACGCCCTCAGGATGAGAAGGATGTTGTTGAGGAGCTTTTTAACATCACAGTCATGCCGGTGAACGATCAGCCACCGCTGTTAAAAACCAAAGCTCCCAGTCTGAAGGTGGTGCAGGGAGACCGAACAGCCGTCGGACCTGAGAATCTTAAAGTTGAAGACTTAGACAATCCTCCAGAGGATATTACGTTCGCTGTAATTAGTAAACCAAACAATGGTTACTTAGCACTTGAAGGAAGCTTGAATGAGTCCATCGCGGCCTTCAGCCAAGCCCAGATCAACAACAGAAGTGTTTATTTTATCCACGATGGAAGTTCTGCCTCAGGGGTGTTTTACTTCAGTGTCACGGATGGCCATCACAAACCGCTGTATAAGCTCTTTAACCTTGAAGTGATGGAAATCTCCATATCGTTAGTCAACTTTTCTGGGTTGTCCCTGAAACAGGGTCAGACCTCGGTACCTCTGACCCAGGATAATCTTGCTGCTGAGACTAATGGGAAAAATATAACCATCCACTACCAGGTTACAAAACCTCCCACCTTTGGAAAACTTCTTAAGGACAACCAAAAGGTTAGACATTTCAGACAGGAGGATTTACAGGCTGGGAGTTTGTCCTACCATATGACCTCTCTGTCTTCCTCGGAGGACAGCTTTGAGTTCACCGCTTTTACTTCGGAGGCTAATCTGAGCGGCCAAGTGTTTAACATAACCGTCAGACCTTTGATCCGGGTCGGCAAAGGTTTGAGGATTCCCAACGGGATTACCGTCAAACTCAATACGGGCTTTTTTGATGTCTCTGAACTGGTTAACATAAGTGACAGTGATCCTGTCTTTGAAATCATATCCCATCCTAACTATGGGAAGGTAGTTCAGACCAAACCTAAAATGTCCAGGACAGCCGTTCCAGCTGAATCCTTCACCTTTCAGGAAGTGATGCAGGAGAAAGTAGCCCTGCAGCTAAATGCTAACATGTCTGGAGTGGAGGAGCTGAATGACTCTTTGGTGTTCGTGCTGAAAGCTGAAAACGTCCAACCTGCTAAAGGGGAGTTCCACTTCACAGTTGTGCCATACGATCCTGCACTCTTTCCAACCACAAGGAGTCCGGTTCCAACCACATCAGCAGTTCCTCAGACACCAGTCCAGACTTCCAGGAGTGAAACTTCGCCCCCAGTCCAGCCTACCAGTTTCCTTTCCACCCAGCATCCAAGCAAAAACCAACAAAAATTCAAGGGGCGAAACCGCTGGGGAAACTCAAACCGAACCAGCCTTTCCAGTACGACTCTCGGCAAACCGTCTCAGATGGAGGAGTTCCCCTTTAGGAACACGCCGGTCCGCGTGGAGTCCTACCCTCAGAAAACCTCCAATCCGCTCCTGGTCATCCTGCCGCTGCTGGCCCTGCTGCTGCTTGTCATCATATTCGTGGTTGTGGTCGCCTTTCTGCGACACCACAGGCAAAGGAAGCAAAACGCCGCAGCACAACAGGAGCCTCCTTCCACCAGTCTCTCGAATAGCCAGCCTTACAATGGCCAGGCTCTGAGGAGCACAACAGTTCCCACGGTAACTGTCACACCTTTACACGCCACCTGCTCAGGCAGCCCTGTTGTTGATCGGTCGATGACATCACATCAGGGCTCACCGTATAACACCATCGACTCGCATGTACTCATAAGCTCGTGGAGAAACGGCTCCCCTGCAGCTTCATGCCACATCACTAGAACGTCCACTCCCACTCTGCAGAAGAACCAGTACTGGGTGTGATCTCCATCCTGGATTTCAGATGGAAATATGCTTATTTTGTTAAAAAAAAGGTACAATTTATTAACTGTTCCATCCTACATTGTAGATTCGTGGAGACTTTTGGCCTCATTTGGCTAACACAGTGCTATGTAGTTCAGTTTTATTACCTATGAGTTGTATTTACAGAAGGCAGCAGCTATCGTGCAGGACTTGTTTAAGGTGGCCTGAAACTTTGTGTATGTATGCAAAAATAGTCACTGAGAAGCTTCAAACTTCTGTTGGGACTCTGAATAAGTGCCATTTTTGATGAAGCAGCAACCTATCAAAGACTACAAGGAAGCCAGCACTCAAACCTTTCCACTGATGAAGTTCGTCATACAGGCTGTTACTTAAACAGGATTTATTGTTTCTCTATTGGTTCCAACAGATTTATTACATTTATAATTGGGGCAAGGACCATACGCTTTCCTCCTGGTTAGATTCTTTTAGGAATTTTTAGGTACAGATCCGTTTGAAATTGTGATTCTTTTTTAAATATATATTGCTGATTTTCGCAATTTTTTATTTTGCTTATTTTACCCCAGACTATGTGAGAAAATTAAATCAGGAGTCATATTTCCTAAAAAAAATACAAGATTCATTCAGCAGGAATATATTTAAACCTGCTGAAAATTTAATATTTAAATTTGACAACACGGCAGCCAGACCATCATTTTGCTGCTAATGATGCCTAACTCCACAGTTAAAAAAGGTTTTTAAAAAATTATTTTTTAGATTTAAAAAAAAATGTTTTGAAGACTTCATACTGTTTTTTGTCTTTTTTAAACATCTTTCTAATGCACATAATGCCCAACAAGATAAGAAAAAAATGGGGGAAGGAAATAATACAGTTTAACAGAATTTGAAAATCATGAAGCAAAAAAAAATCATGATTTTTATTGGAATCATTTTGGTCAGGTCGATGTGGTCAGGTTAATGTGGTCAGGTTAATGCAGAAGGGGAGAGCTGTAAGATGATTTTTCTTCAGTTGCACAGTCCATTGAAACACTGATTTACGTTACTTCTCTAACCACTGCTGTATGAATTTACGAAGGAAAAGTCATTGCAGGAAACTCTAAACTATGTGATCATTCACCAGGATCCTTATGCATCCTGAAGCCTCGCTCATTGAAGGTTATAATCAGGAGAAAAAGGTAACACTCATTGCAGCTTGAAACTGTGAATTACTGGGACTCACTCTGACACTGAGACTTCTGATTATCATGGCTTTTCAATTGATTGTGCAGATTTTATATTGGTTTTGTGTATTATACTGTATATTAAATCTTAGTTTTTTCTGTAAACTCAGGTATTTTATTAACAGAAATTTCATGTTGCCTTTATTGATCGTTGCATGTCCTGTCCTTTATCACGGCTGCTTGAGATGGCAGGTTTTTGTACCACTAAAAACCATCACTGCTCTCTTCTTAGACTTTTTAAAAATCATATTGGTTCAAATGTACGCATGTTATGACATTTTAATTTCACTATATACAGTATTTCTTAATATATTTTAAGGAACCATATAAGCACTGATTTAATATTATAAAAATCTCGACTGTATTTAGTCATATTTCCTTGTGCGAGTAAATTTCAAACATGATGATGATGATGATGATGATGATGATGATGATCTGTGACTGGTTGAATTGAGGATGCGGTATTGAGGGTGCTTTTTACATCTGGAAAACTACTGAAATATCTGTCCATAAAAAAAGCTCCGACTGACTGAAATGTGTGCTGGTATTTATATTATTTATCAAAGCTAAGCCTGTGTAACTTGTGACATGACGTACTGTAGGTGAACAGAGCTGTAAATCAGCAGCGCTGCTATAACGAGCTCAGTGGAGCCGCTGTCGGGGAAAAACACTGTATACTGATCAGCTCTGTAATCATTTTGTCTTCCACTCTCATGTAATTGGTGTAACAGTATGTAAGAGAAATGTCATATTTATTTATACAGTATTTTTAATAAACCACTTTTAAATGTTCTCTCTCGTGTTAGGAATTTTGAATTTTTTAATGCTCTTTTTTTTACAAGAATGTATCCTCAAGGATTTATTAGTCTCTAAATTGCCCTTTGTTTCTCTCCTTTAAATCATTTCTTTGCTAGTTTTTCTTCATCACTATTATTTGAACTGTCATCCTGTCCTATGCCTCCTTTTTTATGGTAATATCCACACAGCGCCAGAGGGCGAATCACAACAAAGGAGTAATTAGAGGAATTATCATCACTTTCCTCGGCTTCCTCCAATTAATTGAACTGGTTTTTCTTACATCCAAAAGCAATTAAATATTTGCAATGTGGTGTCTGTTTTCACCTCATCAAGTGTGTGTTGTTGCCAGAGCAAATGTTCTTTGCAGAAAAATGTCTTTGGATACACACACGGTAAACATGTAATGCGATTTAAGAGGACAAAGATCTTTTTCTGCAGCTGAGGCTCCTTTGCCGTGAGTCAGACCGCCCGACTGATAGAGTCATAAGCAGATGTCTGTTTTCCCAAATTACGGGAACAGCTCCGGTGTTGCTTGAAGCTTGATACAGTTTCAGAAAGACGGGTACATAAACAGTGACTGGGGTGCGGATGGTTTGGTGAGAGTAAATAAGGTAAGAAAGCGGTGAGACGCAGCATCACGTGAGCTGGAAACTTAACACAATTATGTGAAGTCATAAAGTCAACCAGCAGCATCTTAACTGGGATAATGTTGTTAACCACAATGTTCTCATTTACTGAGATACAGCTGGGGATGAACATCATCAAATTGTTCAATTTACTTTAACACAGAAGCATAAGCAGCATAATGAGCTCTGTAGTGACATGAACTGCACCGAATAAAACTAATTCTATTATTCATCCTCTGCTGATGGCCTGCGTGTTATCAGATGTAAGTTCTACAGTTACACCTGGAAATACTTGAACATTTATATCAGCTATGTAAGAAAATATGTTTAAATTGCAGTTTTAATGTTGTAACGAGAGGTCAGACTCGTTTGTGGTTATGGGCTTTATGTGGTAATATGTGGGTACTTTTAAATGAACACTCAGGTAGAGAAAATGTTTAAACGTGGTTAAAATCCTTTTGGAAATCATAGATATCATCAAGGTATGAATTTCTTTGTAGCTCCATCAGGTCCCTGCTCCAGATGTTTTCAGCCTCACTGCATTTTGTTCAGGTAAAGTACACCTTATAACACCTTCTATCCTTTCCACAGTATGTTTTGGGTCAGTTTCCGATTATTTAGCTGATATCAGTTAATTTAGACAGATGGTACAGTTTACCTCTACATGTCTTATAATATTGCAGTTTTCATGCCATCATCAGTAAGCAGCCAAGCATGCAGATGCCATCACATGGCCTCCATGCTCTTCAGCTGCAGATCACAAACCCAATGTAATCTTTTATTAATGGGGCTTATGAATAGTTTGCACCTCCTGTAAGTCATGATGGAAGTCTTCCTTTATCTGTAAGCAGTGAACAGGTTTATCTTTGACCTGGTTTTCCTGCAATCATTAACCTATTCATTTTGCAGAGCAACAGTAAATAATAATTTATGCATTTTCATATCAAAGGAATTCTGATGCGGCCGCTTCCTGCTCCCTGTTGTATTTATTTTCTTCTTGCAGGTAACCTGTTTCACCTCCATGCTTAATTTGCCAACTATTATGGCAAGCACTGCCATTTTCAAATGTCAAACTTAGCCTCATCTTCATTCCTTTTATTGGCTTAAATGTCCAAGAATGGCCTAAAATCTATTCATCTTAGGTTTTTAGTCACTGAGCAGGTATTTCAGAGGCAGATTTTATGCAGTAACAACTCAAACGCAGACTGAACATAAGCTGTTTTTACTGGAGCTGCTCTGTTATTGTACAGGGTCGTGAATAATGTTGTAGAAAAAGAGCCACGAGTAGTTGCACCACAAAATGAGGCATGTCAGTCACAAAGCAGTGATCAGATTTTATTTGCTTCACATTGGGGAAATGCATGCGGCTCAGCTGCTCCAGAGAATGCTACATATTAGACTTGAATAGTTTTTTATCTGGTTGCTTTCCCCCTTTTTTATGTTGTTTTGTACTCAATTATAATTTTTTATATTTCTCACACCTGTTTGTCCAACAGGGGCGACCTTGCATCTTTTATTTCTCGGGGCCCTATGCCCGCTTAGTGTTGTCAGACATTCAGTTTGCACAATTTACGTTAATTCACCATTTTTACCGCTTCTGTCATCTTAACATCAACCTGCCCAGGGACTACAGGTGGAAATTAGCAGTTTTTGATTGAACCTGGCACCTGCATCTCTCCTTTTTGTTTGTCAAACAAGGTTAATGAAGTGTTGTTCATTGTCCCTGTTAAAATAAATAAACCATACCATATCAAATAATTTTCATCCCAAACTTTTCTGTCTTTGGTTTCACCACTTACACTGCTGCAGACTCCTGCCAGAAATAGTTCAGCTAAAGTTATTTGTGCTCATTGAAGAGTCGAAATGCGGTGAGGATGAATGTTTCGCAGCATGGATGGAAGATTCTGGTTGAAGTGGTCGCTCCTAAAGTCATACTGGGGTTGGAGAGGTGTCGGTCAGGATGGATGTTAGCTTAACCAACATCCTCCTCTCACCCACAGAGGACAGCCCAGCACAAAGCTGGTCCTCCCCTCCAGCTTATCCATCCTCATCCCGTCACTCTCAGTGGACCCAACAGACCTAATGTCATTTGTAATTTTTTTAAGCTCAGATAGAAATGTAAAGGGAAGCTGCAACATTGCACATTGCATCTCACAAGCAGACATCAGCATCGTCCCATACATCGGCACCAGGCTTGTTTTCTTCATTTGAATACTGCTCCTCTTTTTTGACAAAGAGCATCCTAATACGGGACACTCCAACAGTAAAAGTTAATATAGAGAAGGATTCAGGCGTCACACATCCTCCTTTTCAAACAGAAACTCACACTAAACCAAACACACAGGCCACTTGTTATTGTCCTTTCTCAGTTGCAGCCTCGCTCCCAAACTGTCCAACCAGCATCGTTTTATGTGGTAAAAGCCACTCAGAGTTTTTTCTGTTAGTAGAAATCATGAAACGCACTTCCCCAACATGTGAAACGGTACTTCCCACTACCGTTGCACATGTTGTGGCTGCTTGTTTCTAAAAACATCTAAAACACAGAGTATAGAACCAAAGAATAAGGAGCTTAAGCTGCCTTAACTATTTTGTAAAAATACTTTGGTGTGTTTTTATTCCTGCTTCATACCCTCCTTATCCAGGTTCCTGACCCCATCAGTCCGAGTACTGTAACAAGTTTTAATAAGTTTTTGTCTTTCAGGGGATTAGCAAGCTTCAATGTCAGGAAATTGAACAAGGAGCTTTGTGTTCACAGATTTATTTTAGTGATTCTGTTCGGCTGTAATTTAATGGCTGGTGTCTGTATGGAACATAGCATTGCATCTAAATGAGAATTCAGTGAAACAAAGCAAAAAAAAAGATGGTTTTATGTAATGAACACCAACAATCCACACAAATCTGTCCTGAAATCTGGAAGTTTTAGTCCATACTAGCAACAGAAAAAGCAACATGTTGTAGCTAAAATTCTGCATTTGTCTGCAAAGAAATTTAACCCAGTTTCTTTTAAGTCTTAAACTAAACATTTACTAAACAATGACCTGTAAGCTTAATTATTGTTATAGTCTGGTTTAGTTACACTCCTTTTGCCTTTACATCCTGTTTCCTGAATAATAAACTGTCAGGTTATAATTTGCCCACCCATGGCTTGAACATACGGTGTCTTATTTGTTTTTTACAGCAGTTGCCATCCTTTTATCCATTTCAAAATGTCTCGGTATCAATATTTTCTAGTTTTACACACTGCTTCTGCCTTATGTTCTGTAAACACCATCTCCTTGTCTATAGCCAACATGCACACATCCACAACTGGTTTTTACTTGTGTGAACAAAACTCCCATTTAGTCCCAAAATAGGAAATTGTTGGAGAGAAAACGCTGACATGTTGCTGTGTAGAGTTTCAAAACTGGAATGTCTGGCAGGAAGTGGTCACATGTTGAACATTCAGTGATGTCAGGGCTTAAATTATCATTACGTTAGCTGTCTGTAAGCTTATGCACTGTAGCCACCCATGATATTTCCACACCAACACTTAAAAGTGAGCTTGTCCAGGTTATAATACAGCTTATGTTACCAAAGTGAAACAAACCGCAGAGAGAAACGGTATCATGAGTCTGACGGGTTCTTATCCTTAGATATTAGATCTTAGTGTAATTATTGTAATTCATGGGTTTGAAATTGTGGGCCTGAGCGTTATAGAACAATAGCCCCCTGTAAGACACGGCTAAGAGAGACAATACCACTGTGGCTCATTTGCTAAAGCAAATTCCACGTAGACAGAAGCAGCCGGCAAATTAAGGCTCTTCTACCTCCAGTTGGTGCTTAGACTATGTTTCAGTTCTAAAAAGATTTCATTTTTTCTAAGTGTGAAGTACTGAAGAAATAACAGCATCAGTACACAAAAAGATTTACTCATAAAGCTTATCAGGGAATGTAAAATAAAACAATGAAGGGTTTCAGAATCTAAAAAAGCCATCATGTCTTTCAGGATAAAGTCTGATCCACAAACGATGGAGTGAAACAAAAAAAGACCTGATCCCTTCCTGCGAAGCGGCATCGGTATGAGGCCTTTCTTAATCTGGAACTAAAGCGGTTGCTTGGGCGTATCTCCTCTGCTGGGAAAGGATTACTGCTTGATTCATCCACAAGCTTTTCTTTCGTTTGTGGCACAGAGAAAAGCCTCGGCTCTGCTCTGCACATCTCTGATGTGTGATATCTGGATTTGGAAATGTTTGATATTTTAAAGACAAAGTGACTTTTTGGATAATTAATCATTGCCATTTTGGAACAGCACTTTGTAAAAGACTGTAGATCAGAATGCTGATGTCTCTGGTTTTTTGTTTATGGCTTTTAATGCTAAATGAAAGAAAATCCCTTTATTATTGCATTTCAGATAACACGGTTGGAGGACTTTCAGGAGGAAAATGCTCTAAAGACCAGACTCAGAAATCCCCAAAAATTGTAGACTGAACTTGACTTGCCGTAAAAAAAGAGAAAAATCATGAAGAAAAATGACAAACAGGAAGCACTGCTAGACAGGAAATCCAACAAAGTCTAAAAAAAAAAGACAACAACAATAAAAACATCCTAAAAAGAACTGAGCGAGTAATGGAGACGGAACAAACACAATGCAGCAGCAACAATAAGAGAAAATAGGAAGTTTTTTACAGCGTGAGTAATGATTGACCATAATAAGCAGCACCAATATAAGCAGATCAAATTTATAACATAATAACATAAAATTCAAGAGACATGATAGGTTAAGTCAATAAAACCCGCAAACCATGATTCAAAATGGCACATTATCTATCTGTTAACTCTATCTGTTAATTTCATATAGATCCCTTTCATCGCTCTTAATAAATCCCATCAGGATAAACAGATGTCACCGGCCAGATGTTCGTCCCACATGAAGCACATTCTGACCATTAAATCGTGATCACACAACATAAGAGAAGTGTGACGTGAGAACTGTCATCATGAGCCAAATACACACACCTTCAGTTAATACAGAGGTTCAGAGATTAATCTCCACAAACATTAAGCCAGCAGTGTGAGTGCTTTTAAACAATGAGAGGTGTGTCTGTTATGTTTAAGCGGGGTCAGAGCGCTTTTAGCCCCTGTGTGCCGGACTGTTTAATGACTCTGGTCAAATGAGGTGTGTGGGTGGCAGTGGGAAAGTGTGGTCAGCTGATAAGCAATCTAAGTCTGTAGGCTATGTGTGTTAAAGAGAAAATGAGTGTGTATCATTAAATTCATAGGAAAAAGTAAAGGATTTAGATTCACTCACCTTATTTAAGGGGTAAATTTTATGGGTTAGGATGTAAAAACTCTGCACACGCTTACTTCTTTTTGTAACAGTAGATCCTCTAAGAGTCAGCACTTTTAAATGAAGTCTAAATGATTTTGTACAGATTTTCTTCTAGTTAACAGACCTTGAACACTTTATGGATGTTAGATTATAAATGATTAAAAAGTGAATAACTAAACTATTATCTGACAAATTATACAATAATCACAAGGAGGCATAACTTGGCGTATGATAAACGAAACGAAACGGGAAAATCGTTGTGTGAGCAGGGAAGTGGCCTCCTCCCTAGTTGTTCTCACTTGTTTATTGTAATTGGAGCTATAAATGAAACTCTCTGATGGCTCTGAGGGGGAATGCACGCTGGCCCACAATCATCAAAAAAAGCATGTTGTGTGTGTCTGTGTGTGTATCTTGGAGGGCAGCCAGAGAGGTGGGGGTGGGAGGGAAGTCAGCGTTTTTCAGACAACATGAATGAGGCCCCACAAGAGTGAGCTTCCTGTGTGAGGGCTATAAAAACAAAACCGGGGCTAAAGAATGCCGAGTGCTCCCTCATTCCTGAACATTCTGCCAGGTACAGGACGCACGGCCTGTCCTCCACTACTTCCTTTAAATAGATGAATTAATAAAAAGGAAAATACAAATTTTAGAGATTGCAAAAATAGAAATGTGCATCTTTAAATGTGGAAGCTGTAGTAGCCTTAACTTTATTTAAAGGGGAAATTTGGTATTTTTCATGTAGCATGCTATACGATCATTCACTCAGCCAGACAGTTGTGGAGTAACTCGAACTCCTTCAGAAGATATTTACATCCACACGTGATCAGCATTTATCCATTTAATGGGAGGGATCGGGGCAATTGCTGCTCGGCCTCTAAATTAAGGCATCATCTGCCACAAAACTCCTTCATTTTACCAATGTTGTGATAGGAAATACTATTCCGATCCCTCAGTGACCGGGATGCAGCCTGTACTTCCTTTGTTGTTGTCATTCGGGGTCCTTTTTAAGCCTCTGGCCCTTACCTGCAAAGGCAATTACGTTACTGCATGCACCACGGAAAAAGAGCGAATGGTCCGTGTTTGTGTTTTTGCAAATTGTAAAAACAGAATGTAGCCGACCGTTTTATAGTAAGGAGTGAATTCGCTCTTTTTCCATGGCACATGGTAGTGACTGCCACTAAATGAGAAGAAATATCAAAAATTTGCTTCAAGCTTTCTAGGTCAATAATACCTAAACGAAAACCGTACAGATACACCAACAAAGCCACCACATACCGCATTACAAAGGGGCAAAAAAATCAACCCTAATAATATGTATACACTAGGGCATTCACCAAAAAGTTGACTTTTCGACACGTCACCTTAATTAACACAAGTCGACTCAGATTTAGACAACTCGAAAGTTGAAGTTTAGATGTTTTAGATGACGCCCGCTATCCCCTGCATCGCCTGCTGCTGCAAGAGGAGACAGACCTACCTCAAGCCTGCTACAGCTGCTTAAAGGAACTATACCTGATATTATTTTAATCTTTCTAAGAAAAATGGTTTTCTACGTGGTATAGTATGTGGTAAAAGGGGTAATTTCATTACAATTAATGACTCATTGATTGCG
>JAVQJG010117455.1:0-15718 GCA_036024015.1 Craterocephalus amniculus
TCTTCATTTGTATATAGCTTAAGAAAGAAAATAAAATGCAAAATGACGTTTTGTTCTGCATGCCTGCCGTGTTGGTCATATGCTGCTGAGGACCATGTTATTTTGCCATTGTTTTGAAAGGAAAGTCTCTCTTTCAGCTTCAGGGTTTTCTTCTTCTTCTGAGATGATTCTTCATGCTTTGGGTTGTATTCCTCCCCACCTTCTTCTTCTGATACATCCTCCACCTCCCCTTCTGAATCCGAGTTGTCTTGCTGGACATCTGAAAAATCAGCTCTAGAGCCTCTTCAGCGTTATAACGCACACTCATGGCTTCAGCACAGAGAGAATTGGGGGTCCTGTCATCTGTAGCACCTTTATATCCTCTGGAAATCCACAGAAAAAGAGCTCTGCAGTCTGCGAGAATGCCACCTGTCTTGTGTTGTTTACGTCTGCTACTGTCTTGTTCACATTTACTTCTAATTGATCTGAGACTGATCAAAGGCACAGCAGTCTGCGAAAAAAAACCCTGAATTTTTCTTGTTTACCTCTGCTACTGATTGATCTGAGACAAAACGGAAACATTGTAACATTCTGTGGTGTGTAATTTACTGTAATGACCTTGATATCAACTCTAATTGCCTCACGGGTCATTTTGACCCGAAGACCACCTTTGTACCTTTTTTGTACAGCTTACATGGAAATGTGAATAAAAGCAACATTTCATTTTTTCTAATGTTGGAGCCAATATAGCCTGGCTACCGCGACTAAAATTCGCAAGCTTGCATTATGATCGCGATAGCCAGGCTAGCCAATCTAGGCAGTCTTAAAATTTCAAGTTAAAAAAATAACGTTTAGGGGATTTTTGGGGGGTTTTTAACACAGTGGCGGGACCCGAAGACAACAGGAGGGTTATGTTTAAAAAAAAAAAAACTTTCAGAGATGAGAAGCTTCTCTCACAGGATGCAGTTCTGAGTGGAATAGTGGCAGAAATCTTTCAAAGACTCAACAGCTCATGGAAAACCTCTGTACAAGCTTCTAGGAACAGCAAAATCAAATTGACTGCTGCTCTGTTTTCATAATTTCTTTTTCTCCTTTAGAGAAGCTACCTGGTTTGATGAGCCTCAGGTTTGAGATTTTCCAAATCTGACACAAAGGTGTGTGAGTAGTAGCCTGGCTATCGCGACTATAATGCGAGCATATATGGAGCTTATGAATTTTAGTCGCGGTAGCCAGGCTATGTGAGTAGACTAATAAATTTAAAAAAGAATATATATATAAATAAATAAAGAACTGTGAGTTGCATTATCTCACAGTTCTTTTAAAAAAATGTCTCTGCAGCTCAATTATGTGAAACAGTCAAGTGCCCCTGACTGCAGCCCGCAGATTGGGGCGTGCCTCAATGTGGGGCGGAGTTAAACGTTTGACTCCGCCCACTTTCCCAACCTTTACCCAAGGAGGATGCAGAAGAAGTAGATTGACAGAGAAGAAGTAACTGGCATCTTGGAGGTAATCGAAGGAAGGAAGGAAGTGACATCATTTTTATTTTAAAATAAATTATGATTGTATCTGCATTCTACACCGTAACGGTCTAATTAGGCTCCCCAAGGTTGCAGTTCAATCAAAACAGAGAAATACATAGTTAAAAATGTGCTAAAAGCGCATAGAACCGGTCCATGTCCAGCTAACAATGTGGAGCGTGAGGATGCAGGAGCCGTCCTCATGAGACGCCCGAGCTAAAACAGCAGACCTTGCAGCCTTCGTCTTACCACCTCAGCTGATGGATCGAGGGGCATCACAGAGCTGTTCAGTAGGCCTGTAAAGTCTGATGGATGCTCCTCCAGACACCTGCTACCAGCTTGCATCCCTTGCTTGGATGCAGGCTGATGGCAGATCGAGGAACTGATACATCGGACTTTACGCTTCTGAAATAAAGGCTGAAATAAGGATATATATTTTTATTTTTAATACTGTTTGTCACACTCCTTTTGAAATAAGAACCATCTCTCCCCCAGAAAACTTCAGCCCGGATCTTTCTAAATAATGTCTTGATAAATAATGTTTAATTAGTGCACTGTATGAAAGTATATTTATGGTGAAACAGGTCTTGTTGTCCTCAGTAGTTTCTGATCTCTGATATCTGAATGACGTCACACAGCAACTCCAGCAGAGTGGGATATGAAAACAATCTGGCTGCAGCAGCGTGGAGTGAGGTGATTAAATTAATAAATATAAGCAGGGGGAACTCTGGTGGAAGCTGAAAACCCGCGGTATTTCCAGCGATGTTGTGATGACTCCGAGCTGTGGCAAAGTGGCAGCGCTGGCTGTGGGAGATGGTGCCAGGCGCAAAGCGCCGCGCGACCGCTCCTTGGCGCTTGCTCACCGCTGCCGCGTGCAGTGGATTGTGGGGGTTAGTGTTGGTTTCTAACAGAGCTGACCGTGTCAGGCCAGTTCTAACGCAGGGTAGGGCTGATTAGCTTAGCCTCCTGTATCAGAGCGCGTTGTTTCAGTGGATTAGCAGCCCTAGTTTCTATGTGAGGAATGTTTACATCAGCCGAAACGTGAGGAAGATAATGAACTGCTGGAGAACCAACATCATTCAGCAGAATGGACTGGATTTATTTACCTGTTTAGCAGGACAGTTATAATTTATATTGTGTTTTATTAATACTAATACTCCCAGTGTGACCCAAATGGATTTACATTTTCTTAATATTTTCCCTAGTAAAGTAGGTGAAGTTATTAATTTAAATGTTTAGTTAAGTTATAATGCTGCAATCATTGTTGGATGGCAAGTAGAAATGTTGAACAGCATTTTAACTAAATTTTAATGTTTTTTTAAAAATTATTCATCAAAAATTCACATCAGGTTTTATTTTTTCCAATTAAAATGAATATTGGTTCAGTTATCAGCTTGCATGATTGCTAAGAACTGGAATTGGGACCTGGAAAAAATAACATTCGTATAAATTTAATTTGATACAAAAGGGAGTAATATTTGCTGGTAGAGTTTTGCAAATATGCTCCATGGGTAGGCTCTATAAGGTGTCCAAAGGGGAATGAGGTAAGCTAGCTTTACTTTTAGATTTTCTTTCTTTCATGTCTCATTAATCCAACTCTTACGGTAGAGCTGTCTCTAACTTCAATGTAGAACATTCACTTGTTCTTTTACTAACACATACACTCATAATTGTTAAATTTTGATTATTATTTTAAATTGGCTTCGAAAAGCTATTTTATTACTTAATGTAGTTCGTGCTGATAGTAAAAAAAATATGGAGGTAGTAAAAAGGTAGTAAAAAGGTAGTGAATTCAACCTAAGAATATCCATGAGCCCTGTGTGCATCTTATGACAAAAAAAATGGTTTCTCTTAAAAGCAGTTAATGAAGAGAAGGTAAATTTATTATATTTTAAGAAATAGGGCACCATCACTACATCTGGTGTTAGAGAAAATGGTAATTGAAAATGTATTTATTATGAAAAACCTCTTGAGATGTGACATCTCGTTTTACAGGGGAATTTTTTGAAAAAGCGATTTTGATGTGTTTAACTTCTAGAGGAGGTTAGCAAGATTTAGGTTGTAATGCAAGAAAACTGCAAATAAAAACACCCAAGAGTCACAGTCGGAACATTGGAGGTGGGCAGAAGGTGTGCATTCTGGTATGCATATGCTTTGTGGGATTATACTTGGCAGTTAGTACCAAGTGACTGGGAGTGCTGGAACAACCCAAGGGAGCACTGTGTTGAGTGAGATATAACTAAGATTGAAGAGAGGAGGGATGTGCCTTTTTATGGTCCCCAGGAGTATTGTGCCAAGTCTCGGGTTTAAAATATTCTGTCTTTGTGCTTGTCATCTGGCATACATTACTTAACACCTTGATGTGTGCACTAATGTGGACCAATCTACAAATAGTATTAGAGGAACGTAGTATTTTTGTCAACCAACCATATTACTAAGAAATGAGAAGGTGAGCAGGCCAAGGAAAATATTCATTGAGAGATCCAGCTGCAGTCTAAACTTATTCCAGACCGCTATATTTCGTTATACTTTACTACAGAAAGTATCAGTTTTATCTATTACCTATTTAATGAAGAGTAATTATTTCTGTCACAGTTTTTTATTGGAAAAAGGCCTTTGCTAGACTGCAATGCAGTCAAAAAGTAGGGTTTCTTTTTTGGTGGGATGAAAGATAAGTGTCATGAATGGTGAAGTCGTCTTTTTTTTAAATAAAAAAACAAATACAACTAATTTTATCATGGACCCTTAAAATAAAAAAAACTAATCCAACAACTAATTTTATCATGGACCCTCTGAATCATATGAACCAGGGAAGGAGGGCCGGTTCTTAACAAACACAGATATTTTCTTTTCCTTTATGCTAAATATTTACAACATAGGTGTGCAGGTATGAATAATTCATCAGCAGGGCAGAGCAGAACTGAATACACCCGACCATGTAGGCTGACTTGCCTCCTTTTTAAAGGGAAAGGTGTGTGGGAATGACTGACATCTAGTGATAAAGATGGAGGTAGCTATGGCTGCAAATGCCAAACATAGTTGTCAGTGGACTGTGGTCAGTGATCAAAGCTTTTCCACAAACATAGACATAAACATGTTTTCATCTTGGAGTGGATTCAGAGCCTTCATATACAGCGATGATGGTACTACAGGTACATATGGTGCTTTTGAAGGTATTACTTATCTCAGTGTGCCAGCAAAGCTGTGCCCATGCTTTTTGAAACACAACCCCCCAACATACTTGGTGTTTTGGACAACCCCGAAAATGTGATATATTGCATCAAACATGTGATACATCGCATATTTGATGTGATATATCACATGGTTTGTCCTGTAGCCATCCATTAAATGTAAGGCTTGACAACTGTTAGAATCTTCATACAGTAAAAAAGAAGAATAAAGTGTTTTTTGGTGAATTTGGCTCAATGCTGTAATAAACCACCCTCATGCCAAAATCAGTTGCCATCGCCAATATAATGCCAAATTTGGAATTTGTTTATACTCAAATAGTAAATTCCACTGATAAATCGCTTTGCAACACCACATTGTGACAGTCCTAATGAAAATACAAAATTTATTTGATGAAAAGCCTTTTTTATTTTTACAATGATCTCGCAACTTCCTGAAATTCTTGTGGGACCTAGTTGGGGCAAGGGTGCTCTAGCACGTGTGAAACAAAGTTGGTACTGAAGTTTAAAGCTCAGAGGATTCCAACTTCACACCCACACAGGGGACAAATATAGCACTTGTGTATGTGGAGCTACACAAGGAGATATAAATGGTTTACTCTAAGAAAATAACACAAATTATTTTAATTAAGAGAATACATCCCAGGTTTTCTTTTTTGTTTTGCAGATCATTAGTCAGTGTACCGGACAGATTTGCTTTGCTAAGGAAGGCATATCTGTTGATGAAAAATTAAGATAAAAAGTGAGGAGTTTGGATGAATTGAAAATTAACAGAAATTTACTGAGCAAAATTAAGAGAAGTAAAACCTGGCAAACAATCTGCAAATGCAATTGGAGAAGCCGTTCTGAACTCTGATTTTGGCAAAACTCAGACGGGTTCTCCATAGCTTAGAGATGAATATCCTTTCAAACCTCAGTACTGAGGCGTGTAAAAGAAAACTGATTAGATTGAGAGCCAGGGAACCATGACCTACAGGTCAGCAGTGTCGAGATGATACATGGCTCATGATATACTATCTATTGGACCAACAGATCCTGGACCTGCGGTACAACCTACAGACTCAATACATTTGTGTGATTAAAAAGATTCATGAGCTACAAAAGGAACATCATGACTGCAACAAGGCATATGACATGATATTGAATCATGATGAAGACATAATCTGATGTATAATCATGAAGTTTCCACCACAAATCGTACTTATGTGCCCTTGATACTTGAAATCCTTTTAATGACATTATTTTATTTGTGTCTTTGATTACTTTGCTCTGCTGTAAACTAAAATATTAATGCCAAACCTAACAGGTGGACCATGGCTTTTAATGATTTGATTAATTACTGTATTCTGTCATTGGCCTTGGATTTCTTGTTGCACCTGTAGATAAGATAGGCATCATCATCATCAGGCAGATTTTTAAACACTGGCCATGAGCATGGATGGGGAAAAAGACCACAGATGGCAGCCTTGCATTGCTGAACTTAAGTTCTCATTATTCTGTTTTTGAAAATGCAAATAAGGCTTTTAATGGATTTCTCATGCACCCAGAGCACATTAGACCAGGTCCAGCGTATTAAACTAAGACTAAGTGTGTTCAAACTGGACTAAATTGTTCTACAGAGTTTGAACATTTATGAACAGAGTTTCTGATTTGTTGAACCTACATTCATATTATTAAATTGCAGATAAGACTTGTTTTAGGTATTGGTTATTTTGGTTGTCATTTAGACCATTTCAAGCCAGATCCTTTTTAAAGTGTAACTAACCTGCAAATCAACTTTTTTTTGCTGATAAACTGTGTAAACAGGTGTCTAGTAGTCTTAACTAGGCCCTACATGTCCCAGTCATTATTTTGACATTTTAGTGCAAATTTGCAAATCTTAACTTTAAGCCAAAACCATCTGAGTGGCCCCCTCCTCAGGTTAAACAGTGTACTGCATTTCAATTTCGTGGAAATTTGGTGATTGGCTGTGTGGTTCGTAGTGATGTCAGCAGGATTTTGTTTCGTAGGCAGCTCTGCCGCTGCTAGTTAAAAAAACGTCTCTGCCCTCTCGACAACACAACCTACATTTTCCAGAGACTCAATGTCCACATGTACATAAAGAGTTTGACAAAATTATATGTGTCTCATGATATGATTTGGTCAGTATTGGGTAATTTTTTTTTCTACGTTTCTCAGCATTTGCTCTTATCTAAGTGACCTATGAGCAATCATGCTAACGCCATTTACCACTCTGAAACTCGACCCATACGGTGCTGCGATGCCACGGCAGCCTCCGCAGCACCAGCCGCCTGGCATCGCTCGAGCTAGAGGCTGGAGGCGATACGGCTCAGGGCCGCTAGCCTCCGCCAAAGAATCCTCCTCCAGAACCTCCATCTCAGGGGAGGGAGGCGCGGCTTGCAGGGGCTTCTTCTACGCTAGCGGGATTTACAGCCCGGCTAGCGGGAGGTTCTGCTAGGCTAGCGGCATGTACAGCTCGGCTAGCGGGAGGTTCTGCTAGGCTAGCGGCATGTACAGCTCGGCTAGCGGGAGGTTCTGCTAGGCTAGTGGGACGTACAGCTCTGCTAGCGAGGGGTTCCGCTAGGCTAGCGGGATGAACAGCTCGGCAAGTGGGATGTACAGCTAGGCTAGCGGGACATTCCGCTAGGCTAGCAGGATGTACAGCTCGGCTAGTGGCAGGTTTTGCTAGGATAATGGGACGTACAGCTCGGCTAGCGGGAGGTTCTGCTAGGCTAGTGGGACATATAACTCTGCTAGCGGGACATACAGCTCGGCTAGTGGGATGTGCCTATGATGTAGTGCTGTAGCTGGTTCATGCCGCTTTCAAATGGATATATGGAACCCGAAAGGTCATTTCTCACTGTTTTAGTGGGATATTCCACTCTGTGCCTCACATCTGTTTCTAGGCGGCATACCACTGCTTTTGCTGATGTTTTGATGGCATTTCATAGACTTTATTGTTTATAGAGTATGCGTGTGAGCTAAAGAGCGGAATATCACACTAAAACAGCGAGAAATGGCCGTTAGAGCGGAACATCCCGCTAGCCGAGCGGTACATACAAAATGTCCTTTTGGGATCTCGGCGTCTCTCGGCCATTAAGCAGTTTAACTGTCAGAATAGAGATCTATGTATGTTTATGTGATTGTGGCTGTCAGTGTCAGCCCCAAAGCCAATCACAGCCCAAACCCCACCCACCAGCCCCCTACCGCTCGTGCCTGTCGGTCCTCCCAGCACGGCCACTTCAGCGCTAGTTTTGAAATTTCTCTGAGGCGGAAGTAAGTCCTTGGCAGCGGGGGTTAGTTACCCTTTAGGATTATTGTGTATTATGTTTTCTCTATATTGTATGCTGTATGACATAATGGATGCTGTCATCTGTGTGGTTGAAACACATATTTGCCTGTACAGGTAAAATAAGGCAAAAAATCGCTCAATTTAGGCCAGGGCGATATGGCCTCAAATCAATATCACGATATATTGAGCGGTTAATCTCGAAATGGATGATAACAGCACTATGGTGCATAGTTTCTATTTGCCACTGGTATAATGTCAGACTGATGTACAGGTCCATCGTGCCACTCTCTGTTTTTTAAATGCTAGAAATCAGAGTTTTTGTAAAATATTTCATATTGATTAATTAATATTGGGACCAATAAGAATTGGGCAGCCCAATTGTGTTTTCAGTTTCTTAAATGATCAAATTTATAGATATGGGCAAAAATTATATGAGTTATCTTTGTAAATCTCTGTATCTGTAAATTTCCAATATACTGCCCACCCCTAGCTAGATTTCTCTGTTTGAAAGCACTATTCAGCGGCTCATGAAAAGATTTAACACACAAAAGACATCTGACAGGTCTGAGGAGGGAGAGAGCGAAGTTGGACATTCATGTTTACAGGTAGTCACAGAAAACTGCAGCTCTGCTTGCCAAGAAAAGTATCCAATTAGAGCCATGCTGCATTGAGAAAGTGGTCGAGGAAATTAATCCCCGATGATAACAAAGCATCCCTGCCAAGGTTCAGTCTTGGAGGCATGCCCACATCATTTCGCTACTGCTGGAACACAAATTAAATCAACATTTAGTTTTTTGCTAAAAGGGAATCCTATGTTCACGGTTTTAGCAATGGACTGAACAGGTGTCGTACAGATATAGTCTGCATGCAGGTGGAAAGAGGATTGAAAATGTAAGAGGTGGTAATGAAATGGAAGAAGAGCAGGCTGAACTAGATAAAAGGAGTACGTCCAACTGTACACTGTAGCTTTTGAAAAGACTATTGCCAATTTCACAAGTGTATTAAACATTTATGATATATTTTCTGAAATGAGACAGAAACTGAATTGATTGTTAGGCTTGAAGATGAGTAGCTTAGGGGCCCAAGAATTTCATTAAAATGTCTCTACACCTGCTGGTTTACTGTAATTGCTTGAGAGTAAATGAGCAGAGGGAGTTTTTTTATATTAATGTTAAATTAAAACATTGTAATAAGAATCATAGCTAATGTGACTCAAATTCAGATTCATAGATAGAAAATGGTTGGAAAGGAACGTGGAAAACTTGAAACAGTGTGAAACCAGGGGTTCACTTGCTAATTAACTCTCTGGTGGACCAGAAAGAAAGATGTGTTCCAGCCGCATGGAAAAACAAAGCTAACAGCATGTGTTCTACACATCACAGTATTAAATTAGAAACCCAAAGACCAGGGTCCAGCACAGGTGAGAGCCTGCAGGGTCCACATAGTGAACACAGCTGGAGGGATAATTGGTGCACCACTCTTCTCTTTGAAAGACACCACCCATCTCACCCGGAAACCAGCCACAAGGTGGGGCGATGCAAGCCACCCCGCACACAATTGGTTCAGCCTCCTGCCTTCTGGAAGGAGGAATAGGAGTCTCTCTTCTCATACCACCAGACTCAAAAGCAGCTTTATCACCCAGGCTTTTACAATGCTTTATTTTCTAACATTTTCCACCCTCAGCTCCTTCCACCAGTCTGACAGCAAGCTAAAAACTCAGAACCTCTAACCCACATGATGACTGCCTTGCACTATGCTGCTGTTACTGGTAGCCTTTGAACTGCCATTCATAACTTAAACATACAACTTAGCCATTCATAATACTTATAACTTATTCAGACTGCTTGTCACTTCTCTCATCACACTGTGAAGCCTTATTTTATCATTGTCATATTATATTTTGGGCCAGTACATACTGAAAATCCTCGCACTTTATCATTTACTTTATAACTTTATTTATTGTGTACAGAAATGGACGTACTTATAGTATTAAGGATATTCTAATTTTCCGATTAGTACCTGTAACTTAACTTTAAAGGTAAAACGTACACATATACACAAATAGCATTCAAATCAATATGTTTCAGGTTTTATTTGTTTTTATTTTGCCTATAAGGATTTGCAGCTTCAGAAAAACTCAAATGAAAAAGCTCAGAAAATTAGAATATTGCTTGAAATCAATAAAAAATGCAGTTTAAATACAAAAACGTCAGGCCTCTGAAAGTAAACTCTTGGATCTGTACTTGGCACATAAAATGTGTTGGTTTCACCTTTTATGTTGAATTGCCTGAATAAAATTGCCTGGCATTTTCTGTTTTTCCGAGTAGTACCTGTATATACTCATAACACAACTACTAAAGAAGCCAGGTAGTTCAAGAAGTTGTATCATCTCCAAAGTTCTGTCCTGTGGCCTTGTGTTGTTAGCTTTCTCCTCTCAGCTTGAAATGAAGGCCACTAAAACTGTTAATCTTAAGCTGGGTGGAGGAGAGTGAGGATGCTTAAATCCAAAGTTGTTTGCAGAAAGCTTTCATGCAGAAAACAATCAAAATGCAAATAAAGTTCTCACTAGAGGCTGGATGAGGAGGAGAAAATAGTTTTTGTTCTGTTCATTTGGGGACCCATTCTATAATATTATAATTCATATAGTGGAGGACGAGGAAGATAAGGAGTTTATCCACTAAAGACGGATGTGCTACTTTTCATTATATAGCATTTATTCCCCAAACAAAATCCCTCCCTACGATTCTGTTAATCACGAACCCTCAACTGTGACTTAAGAAATGGATTGCATGCAGATTTTCTCCTTTCCCATTCTCTTTTAACTGGACTCTTTGCATTATGTGCTGTCTTACTTTAAGTAATTTCTTTTTGAATGTGAATATAGTATTTTTCTGACAAATACTGCCTAAGTTTGTTGCACAGACAGTAATATAGAGTATTTTGCAATTTTATACTTGTCATATTAAAATTTGCAGAAATTTACAGATATTTTGAAGTTTTCAAATTTAACATACAGATTATGTTTGAAATGGATCGTTTTTAATGCAATTATAGTTCTTTTCAAATCTTTTATCTCAGGTTTCTTCTTTTCCTTGAACCACTGTACCTCTGGTTTAGCCGTTTCCTTGCTTACACCCACCTAACCCAGATTAAAGAGTAATTATCAGGCATGATAAAGTACTGAGAGGATTTGCTTCATCTGAAGCAGACACTTTGAAGCAGGGAAACAAATAAAACCTGCAGGACAGTGGAAACACACTATTCACTTCATTATGTGGGAGTACAAGGGCGTCAGCATTTGACTTCCGATTGTGCTAACATTTCTGGTTGCTACTTGGATCCATAGCAGTTCCACTAGCGTGTCCCTGATATCTAACAGATCTTTAACCATGACAAGTATTATTTGTGTCGCTTGAGGGGTTTACTGCAACTGGAGAGAGATGGATATGATGCAATGGTGATTTAATAAAATTAATTTGGACAAAGAAAATGTCTAAAAATGTTGCCAAACAACACCCGAGGTCACTGCTGCAGGTCCTCCTCCCACTCAGTGGACGTTAAACTTTTGGTGACAGATAAGGTTCACAATCATCCTGTAAAAACCAGAAAAATCCCATGTTAAGGAAAATGTTAGTGTCAGCATTGAGCTGAAGAGGAGTGTGGTTTGTTCTTTGTGTCTGTGATAATGGAAAAAAAATGATTTCTATTGAAAAATGAATGACATGAAATTAGAATGTAGTCATGTCAACCTGCTCCCGTGGAGCTGCAGCCTCGCACATTAATTATCTGTCAGGTGCCCACATACAGGGACACAGTGGAAACGCTGGTTTTGATCTCTTAGCTGGAGAGTGCATTTGGGGAAAGTTTAGCTGCCATGCAGGGCCGAAAGGGAACCACGTTAAACCCCATGTGACACTATTTGGGACACTGTAAAGCCCCTGTAGTTGGAATTTTTATTATATCGCCCACAGGAAAGAAGCTCTGTCCGGCCGGCGGAGCTCATTCTGGGAGGGAGGGGTGTTTTTTTTTTTTGGTGTTTTTTTTATTAAGTATTGGCAACCCTAGTGACAAAGTACTCCTCCACTTTCTAACTTTTTAAGAGTTTGTTTGGTTTATTTCCAAATATGTTGCTGCGTCCTTTTATGTAGGCTACCATGTTTTACAACGTACAGTACAGTATCCTAACAGCCGTAGCAACCGGAAATGTCAACCCACTAGAGTTGGCTGTGGCGTAAAAAGGTGAAAAAGATCACATGAGAGTGGTTGTGTGTGATCTGTCTTCTGTTATAATCAAGTGTGTGGTCTCTAAATATGTAAAGGCTTGAAGAGTCCTGTAAGGGTTCTTACGGAGTCTTAAAAAGTCAAACCTTTGGATTTAAGGCCTTGAAAAGTCTTTAAAATCCCCAGATTTTAGTTAAATCCTAAACCTTATGTTAGATCATTCCTGGGAAGTGTTTGCTGCATTAAATACACATCAGAAGTTGATTCTCTGTAAAACTACATATCCCGTAATTACAGCATGCAGGAAATGCCCAGTTTGCATCCATGTTTGCGACCTGTTGGCAGCTCTCCCCATGAGTTCAGTCAGGTTAGCTGCTGCTATTAGAAAACATGGCAAAGTTTGTTTTCAGCAAGACTTGGCTTATAAGCAGCATTTCCAAGTCCACTTGTTTTATTGACCTTGGGCTTCCTTTCCTGCAAAGTTGCTTGAAAATATCGTCAGTCGTGGGTTTGTCTTTTGTTTTTTCAGGAAATAGTGTGCACGATTGTTTCCTTGGATACCACGATGGCTGTCCGAGCTGTCATAACAGTGGTAGTGATATTTGCAGCATCTTCCAGGCAATGTTCTCTGACTCGAATATCATATAATATACACATATTTTAAAGTAGTGTTGTTTTTAGGAAGGTTACCTGGGTCGAAAACATAACTTTTTCACTTCATTAATTGTTTTTATGCTGAATTAATCAAATCTTTTTTTATTAAATAAAACATAATTTTTTAAAAGTCAATGATGTTGTGCTATTGAATACTTTCGGGAACTAGACTCTAACCCCTATTCGTCCAGGGGAGTCCCTACTTTCCAAATAAGCAGCGCTTTAGTAAATCCGATAGTAAGTACAGGAGGTCTAAAATCACGGACTTACAGCATAACCCTATCTAGATGACCAATTCTAAAATTGCAGATTTTCCAATTTCTATTCTCTGCCAAAAGCAGTCTCTATTTAAACATGAAGCAACACTTACCTTTTCCAAAGGGAGGAAGATTCTGATCGAATTCACCTGATGGGAGGCTCCTAATTACCCTTTAGATTACCTTAAACAGGGATGAGTCTGAGACCTTTTAATAAGAATCAAAGCGCAAAAAGTTTAAGATCTTTTATTCAAAATTCAGAAGCAATATACAGGTAAATAAATTCCAAAAACAAAAGTTCCAAATGTATTTCTTTTAGCCTAAATCTTAATGTTTTCCACCAACAAGTGAAAAAGCTAAAAGCTGAAAATTCTGTATTCGAAAAGTTTCCAAGTTCCCAAAAAGATTTAGACTCATCCCAAAAAGAGAGAGCGCTTTTGCTCTAATACATCTTTATATACTAGAATCAGTGTTGTGTTTCTGCATCAGCATCCTACCTACATCCTACAGGCTGTCATTAGGAAGGAGGAAGTTCAGCCTGTCACTAGTGACTCAAACAGCTCAGGTTTTTAGCAGATGCAGATCAGAATAGTTTCAACTTTTGAACCGTACAGTCACGAATCAAATTATTACATTATCATTACAATTAAATGTTAGGTCCAGTTCACACTACACAACAATGAATAAGAATAGAATGTTTCTGGTAATTCGTTATAATCATAATAGTCTTAAAAAGTCCTAAATTTAACCCTGTGTGTGAGCCTTAAGTCTTCATTTGTATTTTTGTTACCAATAAATTCTTCTCTTACCATCATCTGCCTCTAATATTCATCAGTCTTTCAACCTCGTCTCCTGCATCCATTCCATGACTTTTTGAAGCTTTGTAAACTAAAAAAACCTTGATGTTTATTATAAGATTGGAAGAGAGGTTTACTTCTGAGAAGTCCTGTTGGACCTGTGTGTGTACTGTCTCGCAGTGTGACTGTCTTCCTGTGTTTATGACCCTGTCCATTTCATGCATCCTTTTGTATACTTTTATTGACTCCCACAGATCCCCAGGATGTTTAATGATATTTTAGACAGCAGAAACACAGGTGAACATATTGAGTTGTCTCTTCACATCCTTATTAATTTAAGACACAATTCTTTATAATTACAATTTAAAGCAGGAGTTGGAGTCATTTGGCAAGAGAAGCTTGTAGCATTTTACACTATATGTCAGTGGTTCCCATACTGTGGTTCAGGACCCCCCATGGGGGTTGCTAGGTCATTTCAGGGGTCACCAAATCATCAAAATATATAACCTACATTTATAAAAAGAGAGAGAGAGATTTTTATCATTGCTATCAAAATTAAATCATCAATGCAGAGATAAATCTAAATTTAGCACCTTCATGTCCAACATTACATTACACTGTCATTAAAAGGGGCTAAAAGCGAAATTCATTGTTTTTACCCTGAAGGGGTTAAAAAATCTTTTTGTGAAGAACCGGGTGTGTATTTTCATCTGCAGTATAGCGCGACGTCACACAGCGCCTCTGTGCGTTGATCTCCAGCTCTGTGTTTACTAGCCGGCCGCGCGTGCATGTACGAACAGGCGCACACGCGCCCCCGTCTTTATAAAGAGCCGCCACAGGGCGGAGTTACGACGCACCGCACGCACTCAAGATGGTAGAGACGTACGGCGGTAGAAGTGGTAAGCTTCCGACCAAAGATGATGAGGAGCCAATATTATCTCCAAGAAACAACTTTATTTTTCAAGGAAAGGGACAAAACGCGGATTAATATTGGTCTGGCATTCCCAAGGTGGAGAGAGCGGCGAGACAGAAAAGGACTCCAGTTTGCTCTTCTTCTGGTACGTGACTCCCGGCGCGGATTCACCTCGTCCACGTCTCTTTTTTCCTCTTCCACAGACGGTAGCCGCTCGCTGCTACCTGCCGCTGCAGACAGGCTGCTGCTGCTCTAAGAAGTTGCATCAAAATAAAATGGCTTGCTTTAAAATTTTTATGTTTTGGATCATAACGATGAATAATTAGAATAAGCTGCGGTTCTTAGCTGAGCTCATGTTGTATTGCACAAGCACAACCCCATCTTGAACTAGTCATATTTGCATTAGTTTTAGAAAATATATAATTATACAGTTTTTAGACCTACATAATTTTAAACATGCTCTCTGTTTAAAATTAATACGTAAAGTAAAACTATCTGAGGCAGAGAGGAGTTTTTCCTTTTTTTAAAAAAAAAAAAGAGGGGCGTGGTTTTTTGGTTGGGGGAGAGGTAGAGAGGCATTGATTGACACAGGGTTTGTTTTGGTTTGAGACAGCTCCATAGCACGCCACCTAACGGTGAAAAAAAAAATCGCTTTTAGCTCCTTTAATTAAGAGGGTACGTGGTAAGTCCACAGCGAGTGATCCATGATGAAACCTTTAATAGGGATGTGCATTTCAGGCAAAAATACTATTAATACTATTAAAAAAAATGTGTGGTATTTTTAATAAACAGCTGATCGAGGTGGTGTGAAAATACGAAAAATGGAAACAACACATGGATCATTTAGAAACACTGACACTACAGCATGTCATAAATATTTATTTTGCATTATTCTAGCCT
>JAVQJG010117481.1:0-18206 GCA_036024015.1 Craterocephalus amniculus
GCTTAGCCTGCCGATACCTGTCAGCTGCCTCAGGAGTCCCACAGGCCAGAAAGGCCCGATAGGACTCCTTCTTCAGCTTGACAGCATCCCTCACTGCTGGTGTCCACCAGCGAGTTCGGGGATTCCACCAGCGAGTTCGGGGATTGCCGCCACGACAGGCACCGACGACCTTACGGCCACAACTCCGGCTGGCCGCCTCAACAATGGAGGCGCGGAACACGGCCTATTCAGACTCAATGTCCCCCGCCTCCCCCGGGACATGGCTGAAGCTCTGCCAGAGGTGGGAGTTGAAGCTCCTTCTGACAGGAGACTCTGCCAGTCGTTCCCAACAGACCCTCACTACACGTTTGGGCCTGCCAGGTCTGACCGCCATCCTCCCCCACCATCTGAGCCAACTCACCACCAGGTGGTGATCTGTTGACAGCTCCGCCCCTCTCTTCACCCGAGTGTCCAGGACATGCGGCCGCAGATCCGACGATACGACTACAAAGTCAATCATGGAACTGCGGCCTAGATTGTCCTGGTGCCAGGTGGACATATGGACACTCTTATGCCTGAACAAGGTGTTCGTTATGGACAATCCATGATGGGCACAGAAGTCCAACAACAGAACACCACTCGGATTCAGATCAGGGGGGCCGTTCCTCCCAATCACGCCCTTCCAGGTCATTGCCCTCGTGAGCATTGAAGTCCCCCAGCAGAACGAGGGAGTCCCCAGGAGGAGTGCTCTCCAACACTCCCTCCAAGGACTCCAAAAAGGGTGGGTACTCTGAACTGCCGTTCGGTGCGTAGGCAAAAACAACAGTCAGGACCCGTCCCCCCACCCGAAGCCGGAGGGAGGCTACCCTCTCGTCCACTGGGGTAAACCCCAACACACAGGCACCAAGCCGGGGGGCAACAAATATGCCCACTCCTGCTCGGCGCCTACCGTGAGCAACTCCAGAGTGGAAGAAGGTCCAGCCCCTCTCAAGGACTTGGGTTCCAGAGACCAAGCCGTGTGTCGAGGTGAGTCCATCTAGTCGGAACCGCTCAACCTCGAGCACCAACTCGGGCTCCTTTCCCGACAGAGAGGTGACATTACATGTCCCAATAGTCAGCTTCTGCAGCCGCGGATCGGACCGCCAGGGTCCCCGCCCTCGGCTGCCACCCTACTCACATTGCACCCGACCCCTACGTCCCCTCCTGTGGGTGGTGGGTCCACAGGAGGGGGACCCACGTGGCCTCTTCGGGCTAGGCCCGGCCGGGCCCCATGAGCAAAGGCCTGGCCACCAGGCACTCGCCCCCGTGCCCCAGCCCCAGGCCTGGCTCCAGGGGGAGTCCCCAGTGACCCGCGTCCGGGCAAGGGACACGTTGGTCCATTTGCCGTCCTCGTCATAAGGGTCTTTGGGCCGCCCTAAGTCCGGCTCCCTGCCGAAGCAGGGAGTACGCAAACCCCTCCACCACGTTAAGGTGGCGGCCCAGGGAGGGTCTAAATCAAGAAATCATATTTTATCGAATTTGTTGCAGAACTAGAATTTTTTTTAAGATTGGGCAAAATAAAAAAATATGCTGTTGATAACAACTTAGAAAACATATTATTCTGTTCTTTAATGCTCATAATTCTACAGAGCTATCATAGTACTATCAATGTTGTAGCAGTCTGGTAGATATGCTGTTTGAATCCTCTTTTAATTTGTATGAATTTGCAAACATTCTCATACAACAGAAAAATATGCTTTTTTAAAAATAGAGACGGGGAAAAATCATAAACAACTACATGAAACAGTTCAATGCAGCAACGTCATAAATGTAGCAAAAAAAGCACAGAAATAAAAGACCATCTCTGACTGTATCAATAAAACTGAAGAGTATAGGTCTTATAAAGGCACTGCTTCCTGCAGGCTACATAGTCACTTCTGACTATACTGTACAGATATTGCAAAGGATATTGTGCCAGTGCAGTTTTTTTTAAAACACCAGCATCCAAGTTTTCATTAAGTGAGCAATTGCCAGAAAAATCTGTGCATGTGCAAAGGTTTCATTAATTTATGCATTTAAAGGGTTTGCACTATTTGCATTAGCATCAAACCGGACTCTGAATAAAATGAAAATGTACAAATCATGGGCAGTAACTCATTGATGAAAAATGTGTTCAATGGAAGGATTTACAGTTACTGCCGAGCAAAAATGTCAATTTTTTACTTCAAGGCTGCTGAACATCCAAAGCCTAAGTTATGTTCCAGTTGGACCTGTTTTGATTTTAAGAAGACTTGTGATAAGCTTAAGTTTAAGTACTGTGAGATACCTCTGCATAAAAAAGTGCATGAATAAGTTTATCTTTTTTCTATGATTATCACAATTGGGTTAAAAAGAATTCATTGATCTGTGTCCACCATTGACCAGAAAATGTTGTGTCCACGATTTCTTCAGCTGCATAACTGCAGCATTTATGTTCGCTCTGAATGTCATGATGCATGGGATCCTAAACCTGAAACTCTGACTCACATCCAAGAAGACTCTCATTTCCACTACACTTCCATGATCAGTGACAGGATAAAATATATATATATATAACAGAGAAGGCTCATGCATGCTGTATATCTTGGCATGTGCATGAATATAAAGATATATACTTGTATATACACACACACATCTTTCAAAAAAAGAGACCAATAAAAATGGGACTGCTCAAACAGGCCAGTGAAGTAACGTTTGGCAGCCCTGCCTGTGTGTATAATGCAACGCTGGCAGAGAGAGGAGGCGGCAGTGGAAACAATGACAGTGTCTCGACTGCACTTCGAACCGCAGCTTCTCAGCAGACATTCAATCAAAACACTCTGAGGGAACACAGACTGAAAACAGACTGAGCTTCCCGGAGAGCATGCTGCACTCTCTAAGACAAACATCCAGAGAGGCAAAAACGCACACGTCAGAAAAAGAACCAGTGAAAAAGCATGGCTGCAAACTCTAACTTAGGCTTGGAGCTGACATTTGAACACTCGCAGACAGTTAAAAGAATAATTCTTCAGCCGCCGAGAGAGACTTTACTAAAAATGTTCATTAAATTCTGGTAATATCCTGGAACATCTAGCTTTGTGTGCTGCCCCATAGCAGAAACAAGTCGCGCTAATGCTGGACAACCTTCAGCACTTGTCTGCAGTGTTTCAGTGAGCTAAGCTGGGTGCTCCCAGGCTCTAAGTAATGGTGCAGTCATTGTAAAGAGAACATTAAATATTCAGGGAGAGCCAACAGCGTGGATGTGCATAATAGGCAGATACAGGCGTCTCATCCTCAACGTGTATGTGTGTGTGTGTGCAATAGGATTCATGCAAGAAGGGTGTAAGCGTATGTGCGGAATCATACAGTATCTTCTCTCATTTGTGGGCACTTACTGTATGTATATGTCTGTGTGTCAGCTCTATGCACCTGTGTGCGTGCATGTGTGTGAGTGTGGGTGGGTTTCGTACCCTTGGTTTGCACGGAGTCGAAGGACCAGCGCAGGAGCTTCTAATTGAAAGGGATTTGAGGGATATGGCAGTAGTCAGCAAGTTACGACACACTGAGGCTGGACTCTGGTGGGCTGTTAAAACCAGCAGGAGGCTGAGAACCACCAATGTGTGTGTTTGCGCTTGTGGGGGTGCATCGCTGTTTGCGCCATTACAGACTGTATGATCTGAGAAGGTTTTGTCTTTATACATGTGTGGTGTTGAGAAACTGGTGGGTAGTTAGAAAATAAGCATGGCTCTCTCCTCTGGCACTGACAAGGGTGAAATCCCTCTGTATCAAAGCGAAAGCATCTCCAACAGGTGACAGGGATTCATGCTTAGGGCTTCAGAATGAAGCGCAGTTTTATACAATATGCCTGACATACCGGAGCTGTTGTTGCTTAGGAGACGTGCATACAGTTATGTAGACAAGTCACTAAAACACACAAACTAAAGACAAGTCTACAAGCAGCTCTGACACCCCGAAATCAATTCAAATCTATACCAAATTTTGTAGCAAAGACTTGTATAAAATAAAGGCAGGAGGTAAAAACGAATCAGCCGTTACTAATCCTAATAACATCGTGACATTGCTTTAAAGTAGAAAACTAAGGAAATATGACTTGAGGGCTACAAATAATTTTAATCTGATTAAGTATATTAGCACCTCTGATTCTCATAAATATATTTTAAAGACTTTTTCCTTTACTTAGGCTGAATTAAGTGATTCTTTCCCTGTACACCTCCAGTATGCTAATATGAAGCTTAATATGGGTTAGTCAACTCAAGAGTGTATCCTCTACAGATGTGCACAGATCTGTCTTTGTGTAACTCTCCCTACAGTGTATGCCTCATTTGTGCAAAGAAAACACTGTCCAGGGAAACAAAAAAGGAGTTTCATACAAGGAAATAATCCCACTTGATTAGCATAACTCATTCTTTTAGGGAATCGTATTGTTTTTGTCTTGAATTTAGTCGTTTTTTTCTCTCTCTCTCTCTCTGTCTTTCTTTCTCTTTCTTTCTTTATTTCTTTCCCTCTTTCCTTCTTTCTTCCATGAGCATAGTAGGTTTTGACTTAAAGGCCTATCCATGCATTTATACAAAGGAGGTGTAATTTCCCCTTTATTCTTTTTTTAACCCCCTCAGGCAACAACCTTCTCACACTGCTTATCTGTCAGAACAACTGGAACAAAATTTGACTTTACTGTCTTATAAAAAGATAGCAGCATATTATCTACTTCTGAAAGGTGGAAAGTATATGTAGATTTTTATTTCTTTGCTCAATTAGTTATTGAATTAATAACAAATTCGTTACGAAACAAACCATTTCAACACACTTAGCAGGAAACCAGAATCACAACATAACAGGAATAACAGGCCAAACAAAGTGCAGGTATCTCATCAGTAGCCAGCTTCTGCCTTTGGGCGATTACAGCCATTGTGAACTTTACATGAACACTAACCCTTGTGATCTGCTCCTTCTCGATGTCAGCTTTATGTTCTTTCTACCTCACATAGAGAGATGAAGATACAAATGCTTCCCAGATCAGCAAAAAAACTGCTCTGGGTTCTCTTGCCTGAAATGTTGCGCTTTCAATTTCATACAAGACAGAGTTACATTGTTTGGGAAATATCTTAATATTTGCTAAATCTGTTTATGCAGAAAGCAAAATAATATACAATGAAGAGTATTTTCTAAGCCTTTTCCTCTTCTGAGCATGACTCTGGCCTGATAGTTGAATCCACAAACACACACAAAGAAGTGAGATCATATTCTTACATCTTCCCATCCTCGTCCAGGGGTCCAGGAGATGACATCCAAGAAGGGGTTGGCCAGGTAACCATCGCTATTGAAAGAATAATCCCGACCACCAAGAGTGATGTTGCTGAAATACCTGCAGTGTTGTGGAGTAGAAGCAGAAGGAGATGTCGAGTTACTGAGAATGTGATGGGAAGCACATGAGCAAATTAACAGTTTTCTTAAAGGAAAGGACAGAAACAGAAATACTGATGTAAGATTTGCCCCGTTCCTTTGCCTCTTGAAACTAAATCACAGCTGCTCTGTAGTGTCAGGACTTGTCTGTTAATCAAATCCACAGACAAATGATTAGACACAGAAATGTCATGATCTTTGAAATCAAACAACTACTGCTTTCTGCATAGGTATCAATCTCTATAGTGCGTCTGATAATCAAACAGGACAGGAATTTAAGATTGTCTCCTTATGTCATCTTATTTGCTTCAAAACGAAAATCTGAAAGCTTTTTTCTGTTGTTGTTGTTGTTGCACAGACAGAAAGCTTGTGATAAAACAGCAACTTGCAGTTGCAGATAGTAAACAGCAGGTAGCAGTGCAAAAAAAAATGGAAATGAGAGCATCTTTCTCCTCTGTTGCTGGACATAGTTTATAAACAAAGACAGAGGGATCCATTAATCATTTCCCAATAATTGCCACCCTGTTGGTGCTCAGCATAATTCACAAAAATGACACCAAATAAACTAATTAATTACATATTTGGCTCAGTTTCAGTAGCAAGCAGTCTCTACTATCATGCATGATGCACATACAAATCTGGGGTAAGAGAGGCTAATGTTAAAAATAAACAAGGATGATAATCAGAACCACTCGTGCTACCTGTTAGAGATGGATTCTCTGAGTTTGTGCAGCCTGGGAGGAATATATTAAAACCAGCTCATTAATATACATGAGACATGGTCCGCTTGCTACAGATGCTGGGCTAATTTTGCCAACTCACTACTACACGCACCAACACCAGTATTTTTGCATGGATCATAGCCAGCTCCAAATTCAGATATCCCCTGTATGCCTGCTCTCTGACACCGAGTGCACTAACTGCCCACGTGCAGCCATCTCTGGGCATGAACCACAACTCCTTTCAAAGAATACACCTTATTATTCCGCCTAATTTACTTTCCTCCTATTTAACACATCTAATCTGAAGCCCACCAGTCATCTTCGCTTGAACTCCGACCGTAAAACGCTCTTCTTTCCCCCCTCGTTTCCCTCCCCTTACCTCCCTCTCACCTCATCCTGCCTCGTAGTCTCTGAGTCTGATTGGCATCCGTCATGCAGTTGGTCACAAAGTTTGGCCCGCCCGTGGTTCCGTATTCCTTGCGCATTGCCACTGCCCCGTGAGTCAGCACGGACACACCCCGAGCAATCCTTCGGCGAGGCTCGTCCCTCCAGCCCTGAGGCCGTACGGCGAACAGAGCCCGAGGCAGGTTCTCCATGCCTAAACCTGAGAGAGACGGCCCCACCGCAAACCACATGTGCGAGGCTCCGGCTTGACCGGCGGCCCAAGCGGCTCGGAAAACCAGCTCGGCCTCCTCCTGAGAGCAGTACAGCAAACGCACCTGGAGGACAGCAGGAAGGCAGGGAGGGAACAGGGACAGGGGGGGAGACACACACACACATACACTCTAGTGAGATAAGGACGGGAAAGGGGAGACGTGGAGAAAGACAGAGGGGGGGAGAAGTAAGGGGAGAGAGACAGAGCTGGAGAAGAGGTGCACCTGAGTGGGAGGAAATGAGGGGGGATAGAAAAAGACCGTATCGGCAAAAACAAAAAACAAGGATGCCGCGAGACGTACGAGGAGAGATATGCCGCAAGGCGATGCGATAAAGTTTATGGAAGTCGGTGGCATGATTTCAAGAGAGCAGTGCACACACACACACACACACACCGGCAAGAGTGGAGCCTGTGTGGCTGCATGGGATGTGGGCTAACCTAGAGGTAGAGGAGACAATGCAGGTCAGCGCTTAATGAGCTCGGGCCCTGATGAAACGAGTTACAGTAATGAATAATGAAAACAGGGTGAAAACAAGAACGGGGAAATTAAACAACTGTAAGCGACGGAGCGATGAAACTCTGAGGGAGAGGCGGGGGAGACGGAGAAGGAGGGCGGGTGAAGACTGAGTGTGTATGAAGGAGAATTACGGGCGAGAGGTTAAACTGTGGCATGTGTTTTTTAAAAGCAGGGTGGAAAAGAGACCCGGAGACGACGGGAGACAAGAGGGAAAAATGAGAGGCTGCAGGGAAATAGTCAGAGATGGGAATATTGTTGCTCCTTGGAGACGAGATTGGGGAGGGGGAGGGTGGTGGTGGAGAAGGAAGCTAAGGATGGCATGTTTTTGAGAAATAACAGACATTTGCGAAAGAAGAGGTGGGATGATTGGAAAAGGAGGAAAGGTATTACAGAAAACATAGAGAGAAGGCAGTGGCTGGATGAGCTGTGTGCTGCAGGAGGGGTCAGGGGAGGAGATTTTAAGGGGTTAGAGAGAAATGGGGGAAAAGAAGGTAGGGAAAAGATGGAAAGGTGGAAAAAGACAGAAGCTGAATGTTGACAAAAAGCAATTTAAGTAAAGAGGAAGCACTTAGAATGGGAGATGTACACAAAAACTGATGAAGCGAGAGAAAGAGAGGAAGGGGAATCGAAGGACAAAAAAGGAAGACAACTCTTTCATGCAATAAAAAAGGGGGGGCGGTCAGTGATACAGACTGAAAGCACATTTTTAGAATTGTGCCTTCATTCAATATTGAACTGTAATGGCTTGGCAAAACAATCCGGCCAGCGTGCCAATAAGCCTCCAGTGAATTAGCCAGGAACTGAGAGTGACAGAGTGGGAGGAGGAAGAGGCTGATAGACAGAGAGGAGGAGACTGAAGCCAGGAGGGAAGGAGAGAATCATTATAAACAGACACACACAGTATCTAAAGATGGGAAATGGACAAACAGAAGAACACACAACACAGAGAGAAAGAGCAGAAGAAATACTGACACGGCAAAAGCTGGAAGAGAAATGGAACAACAGATAGACAATGAGAGAGTTGAGTAGTAACTGAGCTACAGATCTGCATCGGGTCATCTACAATGTAGACGACATTAACAGTAAATGCAACACAGAGAAAGAGCATGAGATACAAACATGTAGTACTCGGATTTACTAAGCGATCACAAGCATTTCTTAGCTCTATATTAGAGGGAAAAGGTAAAGGAAGGGTAATGAAAAAGCAAGAAGGTTAGAAAGCAGGAACATCTTTGCAACTCTGACCAGTTGGTTATATTAACAGTAACACTAGCAGAGGGAAGCCTGAGGAATCCGATATACATGCACGCATTTCCAGACACAAACATGCAGAGAGCTGCAGGGGCCATGCTGGTGCATTGGCATCAACACTGAGACCCGAACCGAACCGAACCGAGCCGAGCCGACAGACAGCAGAGCCTGTGGCCAGTAAGACATGCAGATCGCACGGAGCGGACGGATGGGCAGAAGGATTGGACTACAGCCATACAGAGATGGAGGTGCGAAGCAAAGCAGCAAAGGAGATTGAGCTTGTCTCTAGGCAAAGAAACGCAGGAGGGAAGGCGAGGGGAGGGGAGGGGAGGGGGAGGGGGGAGTCGGCAAAAGAAAGAAGTCGTGAGTGAAGAATTGAACAGGAGGATCATGGGAGTCAAAGAGGAAGTTGATTGGGTAAAAACACTGATAGACAGGACGGTGTGAAGGAAAATGGCGGGTCGACAGATAAAGCCGGAGCGCGGCAGCGGGAATAAAAGTGTGAGAGAAGTTAGGAAGGAGATAAACCAGCAAGCACACTGTTAAAAGAGATGGAAGAAATCAGGCGCAAACCAAAACCACCATTTGCTCTGGTTAGAATCCATCTATGTAAATTTGACATGTATGGATGAGTTTTGATTCAGTTTTCTGTAATACATAGACTAAATGAACAAAATTTACATTGAAGGACTCGATTAGCTTTAGAATTAAATGATAAGTGAAGATAAGCTAATGTTCCGCTGAATCAGAAGGTTAGAGATTAGAGGCCATACACTAAAAAGGAGTTGTCCACTGGCAGATCAGTCAGTGCAAACTCATTCTGAGCAGACACGCAGAAAAAGAAGAAATGTCTCCATAAGCACTATGCATCCTATGCAACTATCAACAAATTAAAACACATGATATAAGTTCTGACTGAATCATTTCTGCAACAAGCGGACAGGTAATTTCTAATAACATTTCAAAATCAAAACCTTCATTGCCATTCATTCACTAGGCATCAAATTATAAAATTAGATTCCCCTTTGATAGCAGTCCTGCTGTCAGAATGGGTTAATGCGTTAAACAGCCCAACATATCTTAGAGGAAAACTCAAACATGACTGTTTAACACCACCAAGTTTCCAATTTACCAGCTTTTTTACACAAATTTCACCCAACAATCAGTCAGCAAATCAGACCGACTCGTGTTTTTTTGCTGAACTCTCGAACTCTTAGTGCCTCAGCGGATGGGAAGAGAAGAACAGAGGGATAGAGGAGAGAGGGGAGAGAGAGCGATGGAGGGACAAAGGGAGAGACGAAGAAGGAAGGAAAAAGCTGGGAAGCCACCTGTTAGAAAGGGGGCCCCCCACTGGTAGTGGCAGCACTTCCTCCCCTTTCCTCCCTCTTTCCCCCCTCTCTCCCCCCTGTCTCACCTGCGCCTCGTTCTCCTTCAGCAGCCTGCGTGTGCGCGCCCCGCCGGGGTCGTCGGTCACGTTCAGGATCACCACGCTTTTCTTCTCCCAGCCGATGAAGGAGCCGTCCGTCAGGCCCTCCACCACGGACAGGAAGTCCTGGTAGCCATGGTGACGCGTGGACACCACAGAGAAGGCGGTCCAATCGTATTCCTCCAGCACCTCAAAGATGACCTCCAGCTGCAGCGCCGTGGAGGAGCTGAACTGGAGAAAGACGGAACCTGTTTCCTGATTTAGGGAGGAGAGCAGCAGATGTGGTTAAAGCTCGCACCGCAGAATTCGTCGTCTGTGTCTAACAATAAAAACCATGAAAAATGAAAAAGCCCCTCGCTGCAGAAAGCTACAATGTTGTGAACTGCTCCATGTTAATGCGCAGCATGAAGGCATCACGGGGCTTGAAGTTTTTTTATGGAGCAGCAGCATTCGTTCAGCCGTAGGGCTAAAACAGCCTGGACGGGTTGAGTTAATTCTCCTATGATGTTCAGATGGGAGTGTTTCTAAAAAGTCTGCTAAGGGGCCGGGAGGGGGATGAGGACCAGGCTGGGGTACGTCTTCAAATGAGGTTTATCAGCGAGTGCTACAGTTTAATTCCTCAAGAGTAAATGTTTAAAGCAGTTATTTTCTAAGCTCCGACGTATAGCTCTCTGCTCCTTTCTTTCTTCATTTGTCGATTAAATGTAACACTAGTTTTCTTTGATTAATACACAAATGCGTCACACAAAAATGTACAGCGCACACGCATTGCTCCAACCGACCGTGCACGCCCATGTCTGCTCATTGCTTCCCCACCAGAAACATGTGAAGCAACGTGTCGACCCCAGTTGGTGCCATTTACAGATCAAACAGTGTGGTTTCTGCAGATCAGTGACACTGACCTTCAGCTTTCCATCCATCCCACCGGCACTTCCCCCAAACCTTTTCTTCACACACAGGATGCACTACATGGTAACTCTGTCAGTTATAATGACACCGGAAGCAGCTTTCCATTCATAATGCATTCATAGTGCTGACAGTCCACCTTGCTTCAGGACATTGCATGCACCTAATTAAAAGATGGGTTTGGTTTTTTTCCAACCTGGACCTATTTTCTAGCATGAAATATGATCATTTACTCACCCAGACAGTTTTGTTGTAACTTGAAATCCTTCAGGAGATATTTAGATCCACTAGCGAACAGCGTACATCCAATATAATGGGAGTAAACGGGGCCAGCTCGCACAGCCTCTAAATATGTTCAATTTCTGCCACAAAACTCCTGCATTTCACCAAGGTTTTGTTATGAATCCCTGCTCCGATGCCTCTGTGAGCTCAAAGCGGCTTGGAGTTGCCTTTTTGTGGAGATCCGTCATTATTAAGCCATTGCAGGCGCTGTAATGTGGCCCCGAAATGGGAGTCCTTACTTCAAGTTGATGTCTGTAAATAACGACGGATCGTCACAAAAACGCAACTCCAAGCCGCTTTGAGCTCACGGAGGGATCGGACCAGCGGTGGATCTAAATATCTCCCGCAGGTGTTCAAGTTACACAAAAACTGTCTGGGTGAGTAAATGATCGTATTTCATGCTAGAAAAGAGGTCCAGGTTAAAAAAAAACAACTTATCCTTAAACATTGCCACACTTCTCACATTTGAAAGATTTGCCTCATAATCTTCCTTACTTAATCTCTCACAGAGAAAAAAAAAGCTGCAAACATTTCCTCTCCACACCCCTCCCCAGTCCCAACCTTCCCCCTCCTACCTGTGGCATCCTCCCCAGCCCTGCTCCCCCTCCTACAGCCACTATGGGCAGTCCTGTTTGTGCAGAGACAAACTCCAGCATGGGGGCCAAAGGGCCCCAGGCTGTGCGAGGGGGCCTCTCCTCTTCGTAAACCAGACCCTGCAGGGGCCGCGCTGCCAGCAGCTCACACAGCTGGGACAGCACCGTTTTAGGGCTACTGTCATTCACCTGGAGGTTGACGGCAGGGAAGAAAGGAAAAGTTGGCCACTTAGGAGTCTTTACGTAACATTAGTCACATAGAAAGTGTCTGCATGCGTGACTAACTAACAAAACGATCTGTGGTATCAGAGCATGACGATGGACCGCAAATTCCTAAGGCTGAATGAGTGAATGAGTGCTAGGTAGAGGACACGGCGTCTAACCTGTAGCCAGATGACGTTAGCAGAGCCCCACTGGGTGACCACACTCTCCCCCAGGGAGCCGTACACCCGACCGAAGCCCGGGTAGAGCACCCTTCCCCCGGGCCCTGCCACCGCCGCCTCGGCCTGCACCGTAGCACCAGCATGGATCACGGCGATGTTGAAGTTCATCATGGCCCCAGCATCGCGCTCCCGTGGGCTCGGCCGGAGCAGGAGGTGGGGGGACGCGTCCACCAGACCTGCCCACTCTGCCAGGACCAATAGGAAAGAGAGAGTAGGTATGGCGACCATGGCAACCTGCCGAGGGGGGAGGCAGATATATATCGCACTAAGAGAGGGTGCCTGAAAGAAAGAGAGACAGCAAGGAGAGGAGAAGGAAGATGAAGAAGGGGCAAAAGAAGAAGAGATTAACTTTGACTCTTTTTTATACATATCCAGTACATCAAAACAAAGCGGGTAAAGACAGAGAACTGAGCAAGGAGGCAACAAGAAAGACACAAAGAGGCTGTTGAACATAGGAGAAAATGATCCGATTGAATGCGGGCCAGACAGTATGAGATAATAAAAGTTGGCTCTGGCAAAAAATTGACAGGGAATATGGGATGCAGAGGGAAAAGGCAATGGGGGGACGGGAAGAAAAACAAGACAGAGAGAAGATTAAATGAATGCTATTTATGCTACAGGCTGAAAAGGAGCAACATGAGGAAAAATAGAAACAGTCTGTTAGAGGAAATGGGAGGGGGGAAGGGGGTAATACCACACAAAGATGGTGCTGGAAGTAGTTATTGTGTGCTGCAGAAATAATAACAACAATTAAGATGACTTTAAACACACTCACCCTCACACAGCTGCATCCCCACACAGACACGAGCGTTCAGACGTTCAGACGATGAATTCATGACTGCAGTACGGGAGAAAAGCAGTATAACGACAGGGCGATGTGGGAGTCAATGGAGTATGCACACACACACACACACAACCACACAGAGAGATAATGACTACCTGTGAGATAGTAGGGTTAATATGTGAGCCGCACACAAACGCACCCGAAAAGCGCAGCACATCATTTTCAATTTACTTTTGTGCCAACTGTCCTCCCTCCCCTTCTCCATTTCCGTCTTCCTTTCCCCTTTTCTCCCTCTGTCTTTCCATATTTTCCATCTCTTCTCCCAATTTTCATGGCTTCAGGCACCAAAACTCAATTGCATTGATTAACAGTGGCCTGCTGACATAATATTCCCCGTAAAGTCACTCTCCCATCGCCGCGCTTCTGTTCTCCCTTCCCTTGTCCATGTTTCCCACTCCGTCTTCATCTGACTCTCCCCTCTTTGTCACAGTCTGCTGATTCTTTGACCCTGATCAGTCTTTTGGATAGAAAAGAAGGCAGCAAAGAAAACAAGGAGGGGAGGGCGGCGAGGGAGAGATTGAGCAAAAGAAAAAGAAAAAAAAAGAAGAAGTGACTGGAAGAATGAAGGATAGGGAGCAACAACCAGAGAGAGCTGCAGAGTGAATAGGTAATGAAAAGTACTGTAAATACAGGGCGTATGACTTAAGATGGACTGACAGACTAGAGGGATTGAGGGGAGCGGGCAAAAAGGGGGGAAACGAGCCAACAAAGTGGGCTGGGAGGGTTGGAGGTGGTGTAAAATATGGGAGCACAGCAGGAAAAGAAATATTGATTGCTGGGATGTGTATACGTGTTTGGCCTAAGCAAATATAGCACCCAACCTCCTGTTTTGAGTGACAGGGCTGTGTGCGTATGTGTGTACTTGTATGCGGTGGGGGCAAAGGGGGAAATAGAGTCGAAAAAAAGGGGAGGTGAATAGAAAAACAGATGGAGGTGTGGAGAGATGGGGAGAGACAGACGTGTTAATGGGAGACAGGGAAAAGGAGAATGTAATAATGAAAGAGAGTGCAGGAATAACAACTCCTAGTTGTTTCTCTTTCTTTTGGGGGGGGTCTTTTTTAAGGCAGCGAAAATGTGCTGGGAAAGAAGGAGAGGACAGGCAGACGGAGAAATGAAGAGACGAAGCGGCATGAATACAGTACATCATATCATTTGGTGGAGATGTATTCTTCAATACTGAGCTTCGAGCCATTAACTGTTAGGCCTGTCGCTGTATTTCACTCTCATGAGGTGTTTACGTTGCACTGCACAGCCGCCGTGTGCTATTCCACTACAGTGAGCCCCTCTGGAAATGTGAACAGTATACGGCCATATACAGCACCCACTTTTCTTGCACTGTACCCTGTCCGTATCAAATGTGCTGTCACTGAGGCGCAGCACAATGCAGGGTAAAAGCAAACTGTAATAAAATCCTCATTTTTAACTTACTAAGTTTAACTTACTACAAATTTCATTATGTGCTCCGTTCTGTGAAATTTCGCAGGCTGAATCACAAAGAGCATGCAATGAGGGGGACTTAAGCAAACGGGGAAGAGGAGAGTGGGAGTGAAGATTAATGTTTTATTTGATTTCCTACCATAAATGAATCATTTCTTAAAATGCAAATGTTCACATTTTTGTATAGTTTTCCCCTGAGGCTTTAGAAATGATCCTCTCCAGTCTTTGAGGCCTCTTATTATTGAGTGGTGTATACCACAAATTTGGCAAGGGATAGCCTGTAATTAGGGAAAGGTTTATTTGTGATCAATTAATGAAAATGTGTATGGATTTCCATGAGGAGGATTTGAGGTAAGGAATCACTTATTGATGCATGAAGAAAAATTCCTTAAGCCATTGTGCCTTATTAGGAGCACTGTTTGGCTGTGAGTTGTGCACTGTTGCCAGAATGATGAGAACTGTACTGCATTCTTCTCTTTAAAAAAAGCAAACATAAAAATCTGAACTTGAAAGCCATTCAGATGATTTCAAAGTGCTTTCTTTGGCAGTTTTTATAGACGGCAAATCCTAAATTCCATCGCAGTCCATGAACTTCCAATCGCACAACGCTGTCTAAATCATTATATCAGCATTCCCACTAAAAACATTTGCGTCATACAATGTTGATTTCTCAGTTTGTCAGTCACTGCAGTAAGCAGCTTACTGCATCTACTACAGTATAATTATTTTTCCACTGGGCATGTTTAGTTTGCTTTTTTAAACAAAGAAAGTCGTGTCGGCAGCAGGACTGGAGCCTTATGCACATGCCAGTGACTGTTAAAAGCAAACTAACAACATCTTCAAGACTGTTTACAGAGGGCTTAAGAGCAGGAATAGTCTTCGGCTGACAGAGACAGCTAATCAAAATGATGAGAGAGAAATGGTCACACAGGCGAGTCAGTCTCCTGTTCCTCTTCCAAAATTGCAAGCCAGTACTTGACAATCATCATATCATATCTCTGATTTACTCTGCATAATGCGCTCACTTTGATTACAAATGATTACATATAAAAAGTGATGGCTAGTGTATGCAAAGCTTATGCAAAAACTATTCCAGTGGTCGGAGAAATTTCCAAACAGCTTTGCAGCTTCAGGTAGCTGAAAGTGAACTAATTACTGTGGGCTACAGTGTATTCTTATACAGGCAAGAGTGTACAGAAAACGGTGTTAAATGTTAAAAAACAAAAACTGTGCCAGATACTATTCTATATATTTACGTTTTTCATTCAACAAATCTTTACATGGTTTATTTGCATTTCTTTTTTAACGTCAGGAACACTACCTTTGGGCTCCTGTCTGAACTTTAGAGCAATCGATGGCTCTAAAACAATACTTTTTATGTGCCAGGTTTGAGTCCTAGAACTTATCCTTATCTTGTTGATTTTATGGTTTTCCCTGTTGTATTACTTCTGATATCACTGTTTCACTCTGAACTCCAATTATTCGTGTTTTCCCACAATTTTCTTTCATTATCATAATTTCAAATATCTTCTTAACTTTATCCAGTGGGATAGTAGGGGTGTAACAAACATAGATCTGCATCAATATATCGATCATTAAGTTGCTATTTATCCACATCGATCCAAACTGTAAACGTGGTTCAGAAATCAGTGAACTAAACATTTATCAAAAGCACTTTTATTTAGAAAATGTTTGCTTTCTACAGTCAGTCTTTGTTATAAGAACAGATTGTTTTTTAGTTAGATTGATTAATTCAAACACCTGAGCTCAGGAACAAAATTGGTAAATGATATTTTTGTTGCTTTGGTGATGTTGATTTGAACTGAATAACTTTGTTCAATTACTTGTGATATCATTTTATGACAGTCGTTGAATCTTACATCAAATTGAAATCGAATACCGACTGAATTTGAGATAACTGCAAATATTGAATCTAATAAATCAGTACAATATTGTATCATTATCAAACTGAGGATTTAGGTTCCAATGTAATACCTCGTTAGGGATTAGACATTAACTCCTTCTTTAGCTTAGAAGAGAAAATGATTGAGCCAATATCTGGTCAATGTTTTAACATGTCATGCGCCAGGAAACGACAGGTGACTGGGGTGGGAGCGGGATTCAAACTAGCCCCCTTCACATTGCTGCACGCCCTCCCATACCACCTGAGCAACAGCCAATACCAGCCCGTTCTCCAGTAAAGAAGGCAGCACACTGTATAAAATCTGTTTACAAAATATTAAATATCTACATAATGAACATTATAAAACATTGCAAGTATTCTGGAGGTCCACCTTTGGATATTGGATTGATTGCAGAACATTTTATGTCTGTCTACAAAATTCTTGCATGTTTTTAATACGGACAAAGTGCTGCAAACTTATTTTACTAACAGAAGGAATGCGTATATATATCACATGATTGGCAAAAACTAGCTTTGAAATATTTTGAAAATAGGTTTAGAATAAATGGGCACCTGCGTCATGCTTCACTGCATTTTTGGGTGGAAGATTTATAGAATATGTTTTCCTACAGTACATATGTGCTGATTACAGTAACTATGAGTGAAGCAGGACACAAGGCAGATAAGGAAATGAAATACATATGAGTGAAGCATTCAAAGACCCATGTAGCTTACAAGATTTTCTGAGAAAAGCTACTGTGAATGAGAGTATCGGGGCAAAACAAATAAATATTAACAGTGCATATAAATAGTTGATAACGGCAAGGTCATGGCAGTCAGCTGAAATCTGAAAGAGAAAAAGAAGAAAAAGAAGAGAAATATCCAACAACATAGGAGGGCATTTCTACCTCGTGCACAAATGACAAAATCTGAGATTCTGAGAAAATCATAGATTCAAGGTGTCAAATTTCATGCAAACATCCATTCTGTCAGCTTGGAAAGTGTGGAAATGTTTAACTAATGGTATTTAGCAGGAATATATACTATTGGTTCATACAATTAATGCATATTATTTGATGTATGCTATTATAATATAATTTAAGACTAATTTTTCTTAGTTTTCGTTTTTGACCCGATAGTTTTTACAGACCAACATCTTGCTCATGCATTTCTTTCACTATACCTCAATATGAGACTCTCTACTGCTGCTTTGCTCCTCTCTTGCTGCACAGTTTCTTTAGTATGTCAATATGCTCATAAACTGCAGCTCATCTTGCAGTTTGTCTCTTAGGATGCATTCACACCAGGAACTCAGTTCAACTGGGCGGGAAAGCCTGAAAAATGTTGCACTTTCTTTTGGTTTGCTTTCATGCTGCATTTTATGCAGGCAGGCCAAACCACCTGGATAATGTCATGCAGTTAAACACAACGACTCTTTGATAGGGGGTGATATTCCCCAAAACGGCTGCTGACCAAAAAAGAAGGAAAAAGAAAATCCAGCTCATTGATTGGCCAGGACTGAAAATGGCCAGGACCTGTTCACTACAGTTAAACAATGTAGAGACACCAATTTTAAGTCTTAAGGTTTCCATTTGTACTTTAGAGGCCAAACCTAATGCAGTTTTCACCAGAATCTGTCCAGTATGGCAGCAAGGTAGTCAACATTAGGGCTGTCACGATTAGGAATTTCTGGAGACGATTAATTGTCAGACAAATAATTGCGATTGACGAATATATTGTCTCTTTTTTCTTTATTCTACAACTAAAAAAAAGAAAGAAAAAAATTACTACAACATTGAATTTCCTGCTGGAATTAAAGTATTTCTCATT
>JAVQJG010117485.1:0-31657 GCA_036024015.1 Craterocephalus amniculus
TGACATCCAGTTCTTACCTGTAGCCAGACAGAAGGACAGGCTGATTATCCACACTGCAGCAGAAACAGCCGTTGGGTACTCCCACCTCCTAACTCTCAGGTACAGCATGGGTCTAATCACTGCCAGGTAGCGTTCAATGCACATACAAGCTAGCAGCATTGGACAGCCGATCAGGTTGAGCATACTGAAGACTTCTTTTGCCTCCTTTATGGCAGATTTTGGCAGTTTGGAAGTTCCTGAAACAATAGGTGAATACAAATACAACTTTTGCACAAAAAATATATGAAATTTTACAGATGAATCACCCTCATAAATATTGTTAAAACAGGTCCTAAGTTCCTTTTGAACAGCAGTTGATATACAGTATGAGCAGAAGGACTGACAAAAATATTTTTGGTTCTTTATACCACATGGAAAAATTTATTTAAATGGATTCAAATCCACTGTTTGAATTATGTAATCTGTTTTTTAATATACAAGTCTGGCAAATTGGTGAAGTACAGTTTGTCAGTATCTTATAGCTAAAAAATCAAAATTAAACTTAGCACAAAAGAATAACGATAATTTTAAGTTTGGTTGATTATTTTCCCCCTTTAACAATACCATTAGATGTTGTATGTATCATTCACCATTGGTGGGACTGATTGAGCTGTACAATGACACATAACTTTTCAAGATTGTCTGTGGAATGAGCAACACTGCATAATAAATGGGATCTCCTGGTTGAGGAGTGGGACACCTTCCCAGAGAAATATGTGACCAGCGTTAGAAGGAGGATCTACAGATATTACTCAGGACCTGTCAGTGTAAACTCGAAAAAGTGTCTGAACTCTTTCTTTTTTATTACTATGGGAGGGCAATCCACCGAGTCACTCAAAACGAGAATGAATACCTACGGCAGAGTATAGCAGGGGATTTTCGTCTATATTTGAGGAACTATTCACACTCCACAGAAGGTTGGTCCTTACGAGTTAAACCTTGTTGTGACTATGACTGATCAGATTTTTATATATAACACCAAGTGCCATTATTAAAGTGAAGAAATAATCAACTAAAAAGTTATTTTCTTATTGTTTGTAATACGTTTATTAACAGTATATCATGTCACTAAAGGTCACTTTCAACTTCACAATAAGGCTGGGAACCAACATTACATCAATCAACCAACCAATAAACCAACCAAATGACTAAATCAATGAATTTTAATACAAGATTCATTGCTGTTTTTGTTGCTGCGCTTGCTTTTGTTGCTATTTTGAGATCATTTACACAGACCTGTCTGCTTGTTTCTCTCTCAAGACCTGGCAACTCTGACAAAATCCTGGTGATCTGAGCCCATATCCTTGAAAAATCTAAGAATCCTCTCAAAGAGCTCTTAACTAAACTTCTAACTTAAAATCGTTAGCAAGGAATCTTAGCTTGGGAGTGATCCCAGAACACTCTCAGAGAACTCTGAGCAAGGAATTGACAGAAACTCTTATCTTAGAGAGGAGGTGTGGGTTACGTGTTGCTAGGTATGAGTCATCAATTTAACAGCTGTGATTGGCCGATTGAGAAGTGGTTGATAGAGGCATTGCACTTGAAAACATTGGGCCAAGGTTGAACCCTTATTGATCAACCCAGTGGGCTCCAGTCCTATGTAGACTGTGTAATTGTAAACTATAATACAAATAAAATAATAAAATTAATAGCAGGATGCATACTGGGTCCACTCCCAAATGATTTGACAAAATGTGCCACAACCCAGGCCCACTTCACATAGGAAATTATTTCTGTAATCATCAATTGACACTGTAGAGATTCTAGCAAATGACAATTGGCTGGGACATGAAGACCCTCAAACGGGATTGTGATAGGCCCAGGCGCAAGGTTGTTATCACTTTCCTTTCTGGTGGTATTGGGTTATGGCGTTGGGTTTGGGATATAAGTGCATCTCTAATGAGCTCAACATTAAACATGACACCAATCTGTAGCGATTGCTCGGTTTATTGTCATTCAGTGTGTAGAGAATATCTCTCCTCTGTCTAATGTCGGCCACATCCTCATCTACTAAGATCTACCTTTAACTTTTAGGGAAAATTCTAAGAAAATGTCATTATTCTAAGAATTTTCTTAGAATTTGGCCACTAGGAGCAACTTTTAGAGCCAAGAGTTTTCAGGGATACGGGCCCTGATGTGTAATGCATCATAATCCCTTGCCTTTGTGGCCGGTCTGCGACTGATATCCTCACCTGATAGAGTCCTGTTCATCATTGGGTTCATCTTTCTCTCATAAAACAAGCTGAACGGCATTATTGACAGAAAGACGAGATCCATCACAGCAAGATTAACACCTAAAACCTGGGTGACAAAAATAGGTTAATTTGTTTTCAATATTTATTCATCATCTGTTTAAAAGAAAAAATGTGCACATGTATCTCTGTACACCACAGGCATAATTTCTTTGGCACCTTCCACACATGTCTTTTAAAAGCTCTTGTTTTGTCTTCCTGTATAAATAACATTTCCAAAAATCCAAAAATTGAGTAAAAACACAAACTTATCAAGCAACAAAGGCCATTAATGATATGTATGTATAATTGGGAAGGATAAACCTTTACAACAATATTTTAAATGTCACTGACATTGCAGATGTGTGCTGATCCTACCTGAGAGGCAGATAACATTTTTCTTTCTCTAAAAAGCAACCAAAGCAGGGCAGCATTAGCCACCAACCCTGTGATTAGGATGAAAATGTCAGCTATATGCCAGATGTAATCCCAGCCCTGGTCATGGCAGGTTATCGCTATAACCTGAAAATAGTCAGTGTTTGGTGGTAACTCATCATCATTGTTGACAAAAGGGAAACCCATGATTGGCAAACAGAGTCACTCCTGACAGAATCCTGCCAAATAAGACAAAATACACAATGATTTTACTTCAGTCCGGGTCTTTGTTGGAGATATAGGTTTGTCATTCTGAAAGCTAAAATGAAGAATGTAAGCATTTAGATATTTAAAATTATTAATTTATCATAGTAAAACCATCTTAACCTGTCCATAATGTTGCTGCTTCAATGGTAATTATCTTTTATTATATTAACAGATGAAACAAAATGATGAAACAAAATGCAAAACTCCCTCATACCTCTCAGTCTTTTTTTCAGTCCCGGCTCATCCCCTGTCTCCTGCAACTGAGACTCTCTCCATCCTCCAAAAGGTGCAAACACACGCACACCCAAATGAGGAGGCATTTAGTGTTGATTTTTCTCCCTTTGATGCAAAGAAGCTTTTTCTGCGCATGAATATCTTTGCAGAACAGGTGCTTTTATCCACAGTGTTCCTGATTTTACTAAATAGATCATTAATGCTTGGCATACTTGTTGCTATATACCATTGTTAGTTATAAATATAACAGTTTTGATGGTGAAAAATACATAATTTAGTGAATAATTACGCAATAATTTCAAACTGATGTTTCATCTCAAGCTGAATAAATAGTTATTAACACAAACCATGATGTTTTTGCAGTCTTATATTCATACAGTACCCATCATGAGATGACTTAATCCGCCCATGTGGTAGACCACATCTAAACATTGTTGGCATAACAGCTTTCTAGCAGCATGCTGTGGTCAACAGGGAGAAAATCTTGACTGAAATCTAATACATGTAGTCTTGCTAAACATGTTTGAATAGAGCATACCAATAGCCTCGGGATAGGACATGGCAGTTTATTCTTACAACAAGAAAAAAAGTTGTTCTCAGCATGATCTCTGTATCTAAACATACAGGTGGTTTTGAAACGTTACAGGCAACAGTGTGAAAATAGAGCCTCCCTAATCGATTAGACAATTATTATCTACAATGGTGTATTAAAATGGTAACGTATTTCATTTTAAAAAACAGCCTTCGATTTACTTCCTGACTGTTGCAACAAATGTTGTTTCAGTGAACTCCAAACCATCTGACTGTGTAGCTATTTTACATTACAACTTGTAAAATAGCTGTATTTGACTAATGTTTAATATTAAGTTATTGTAGGATATTCAAAACATAGATTACAATCCACTGATTTTTTTCTGATTTCTTAGTTTATTTTCCATTCTTCTAGATCCACTGTGCTTCATTTATCTAACGCGTACTGCTGAAGCATCCATCCAGCTACTAATCTGCTCTGTCACAGGTGTCCTGTGCAGTCAGACAAACCACTTCATTTCCCTCAAGCGTCAGTGCCACTCTGCCTACGAATGAGGTCATCTTCTTCTTTTCATCTGTCATGTCACAGGGATGAATGAGATCTACCGCCGTCCACACATCCCAGCCCTCTTTTCGTCTTATTTTCCAACCGTAGTTTTCCAGCGAGACAAACTCGTGCGCTCTGAAAATAGAAGCTTAATCTGGACAAGCGTTGAGCTAAACAAAAATGTCTTTATTCAATTTCAACGGCAGTCTCATTGTTACACAGTAAACAGTTCACGGTAAAAGAGATACCTAAGACTGACCAGCCCAAGCCGTCTAAAAAAACAGAAAACAAACATTAAAAATAAAAAAAGTAAAGTGCAAATTCATTAGTGCCTCTATTCAAGTTACTCTATTAAAAATACAACTCTTGGCAGAAAAGGGCGCTTACACAGACTATTTAAATGCATGTAGTTGAACGGGTTAAAAACAAGGTTACATCAGTACATCAAGACTGAAGCGGCAAGTCTCACAGCGTCTGACCATCCTATTATTCTTTAAATGTAAAATTTTCTTCTACTAGCAACGTATAGTTTGTATCTATCCATAGCTCAAATTAACTCACAATGATTTAATATCAAGAGGATTATTTGAAATTATCATTTGAGCATACAGGATGAGTATGAGGGGCAGATGATCATAAACAAATTGACTGTGCCAGAATGTCCCACTGGTCGAAATGCAGACCACAAAATAGGGTTTTGGTAGGAATGATGGTGTGAAACGGAGAGATGCAGCAGAGAAAATAAACAGACACAACAGAACAGAAACTGCTTCAGTGTGAAACAAGGATCACTGCATTATTATCCTTGCAGACAAAACTTGCTTTGCTTTCAGTGGTTTCAGTAGTACTGGCATTTTGATCACAGTGAACAACACAACTTATAAAATCACACATAATTCTATTAAAAAAGGAATTATTAAGGGTCAAAATATATCCACATTTATGTCCCAAAGCTAGTTTAAATCAGCTGATCCTCAGTAAGGGTGATAGGAAAGCTTTTTCAAGCATACATTAGAAAATTTACATTGCTCAGAGCTGCCTAAACACACCTGCTATGGCAGGTTTTTATTCATGAAACAAATTAGTTCACTCTAACACACAACCACCCCTCTGGTCCCTTTGCTGACCAGATGCATGAAGCTTTCTTGTAAGATATGGGGTTAAAAAGAACTTTTCTTTCCGAAGACTTCCACTCAGGGTGAATGCAGCAGTTTTACTTCAGTATTAACGAAGAAAAAAAAATCCTTCTCTTCCTGTAGGTTTCAAACGTCAGAAAAAGTTCAGGAGCATGCAGAAAAATGGGAGTGCTTCTATACTGGCTGCATGTCCCTCCTGTCTGCTTTGGAACATGGTATATGCAGACCTCTGTGGGAGAAAACAAGGGTAAGAAAGAGTAGAAATATGTCTCTGAAACGTGCCGGTGACATTTTCTCTGCCTGCGTTCCTTCAGCATCTTCAGTAAGAACCCTGAAAATAAGGAAGATAAAGCTACTGCCATGGCCGCTGTGGTGGAGGGTTAGGGTTGGGATAAACGGGCGCCGGCGTTGGGTGAGGGTAGGCAGGCACAGCTGTGTTTGGGTTGGGCGGATACGTGGGAGTGGGGTACTGCATCATGATCCGCGGCTGATTTTGGGTGACGGTGTGGGCCGGAGACGAGGCTGAAGATGAAGAGGAGGGAAGATGAAGGTAGACCGGGGCGGATGGAGCGGAAGGGGCGGAGGGCGCGGTCGGGGTCGGGACCCTCTGAAGGACGACATGTGGGTAAAGCTGAGACTCAGAGCGGTAAGGTCCAGGCAGAGACGCCTTCAGCAGACTCTCTTGACTCCTACATTGGAGGAAGACAAAGAGTAAATGATATGAAGTGTTACTTTGATGAGTGTGAAAGAAATATATAGACATTAAATATGCAACAAGACGGAAAGGATAAGGATGAAAGTATTATGTAAGCATGTATTATGTATTTATGTAACCGTACATTTCCAAATATTACCACCAAACATTTTTTTGCACTTCATGAACTCAACAAAAACATTGGTTAATGCGCTGTGTATTTATTTAGCCCTAACTAAAAACTTTTTGACAAATTTCAATGAGAACTGAACAAAGAATGAACAAAGAGCATGAAAATGTGTTAATGTTAACAAAGATGATATTGGGCTCAGTACAATTTTTAACTTGTACCAATATTTCTGGGATTTTGGGTTATTTAATCAGTTTTATAAACTTTTATTCATATCGTATTAAATTTTGTGTTTGCGGGCGAACTGCAGACATTCTTGCTCTGTTTTTCTTTGCTCTCAGCTCAGTGTTGTGATATGTGATTTTCTTTTTTGATGAGTTCAAGTTTCTTTGAGCTTTGTGAGACTAAGCTTCCTCCCTCCTGCCCTCTCATGGATTTGGTTCACGGAAAATGTGAGAGCTGAAGGTTTACCTTTGGTATCCTCTGTTCTCATATCCACCAAGGCCTCCTGTCAGATAAAGAGGGCTGTCAGGAGCCAGACGAGGGTTCATCCTTTGGGACAGGTGGAAGATTTTGGGTGGAGGGAAAGCTTCCCACTCACCTTCCTCCCTCTCCAGCCAGCACTCGCTTCGCCGGGCTGATCGCTTTTCCCTGCGTCTGATGAAGAGAGAAACCTTGTCAGTTTGCAAGAGTTTTAGGAAACCCAAACTTTCTGACGCCTTTGACTCCAGTCTCACCTGCTCCGGCCGTCTTTCTTAGTGCGATACCGACTGGATCGTTCCTGGAGGCAGCAGATGAGGAAGGCCAGGGACATGGCGAAAATGACAATGCCACTCACCACTGATGCTAGGACAGCCACTCTCAGCCCACGGTCCTCTGGTCTGGGGATTGCTGTTGTTTGGGAAAAATTTCACTATAATCATGTTTGTATTGCCATATTTAAAATATTTATCCCAAAAATTAAGCAAAAAAGGAGCTGTTTGGCTTAAAAAGATGCAGCCACAGTGGAAAATATCAACTTCAACGTCATCAGTGTTCATCTTACTCACCTTCACAGACAGGCAGGTAGTTGCTCCATTGCGCCTTCCCACTCCTGACATCGCAGTAGATTTTGTCGCTGCCGACCAGCTGGTACCCTTCTCTGCACCAGAAGGCCAGCACGCTTCCAACTGATACACCTGTGCCGCTCTCCACATAGAAGGAACCTCGGCGAGGAGGCAGGACAGGCACGCAGGACAGACCTGATGAGAAAGGACACGGAACTGCTGAGATCGAGCATGAACCTGTAGGATGTCTGAACCGCAACGTGTTAAAGAGACGTGTTCGGTTTTCTTTTTTATCTTTTTTGAGTTGGTTCTTTGAGGAAAACTTGAGACCTTCAGGCTCTTGATTGACAGGTGGCTTTATGATAAAGGTCTCAGGAGTGAATATACTCGTTATCTTCAACATGCACACAGTCACATACACGCATTTGGTCCTGTTTATTTTCAGCAGTGCATGTCAGGTTTTTGACTTTTCAGTTTTCTCCCTTCCCTGACCTTAACCCCTTACTTCTCATGCCCCCCCCAATTCCCATGTCAAACACAGAGGGTATGGGCCGTAGTGTCCGTTCGGGAGACTGAGATTAGAGTTTCCACTGGTAAATGGGAAGAGATGAAGAGCTGGAGAGGCGGAGCGCACTATTTTTACAGTCCTTATGCTAGAATACACAAATACCTCGGAGATCTCGTGATGCAGCAGCTATTGTTAGATTGTGCTGGTGGGATTTAAACACACGGCAACACTGATTGCATAAAAATGTCCCACTTTTTTTTTTCCTCTAAAGTACTTTGTGCTAATGGGAGAAGAGTTAATGCTTTTTTCTTCATGGTTGCACAAAGTGATCATGATATCTGCACAGGTTTGACCTGGTTGCTTAACAAGCCTGATAATTCAGGAAATTCTGGTTATTCAGAATTTACTGTTTCATGCTTAACAAAGACTACTGACCTTGTGTTGACTTTAAAATACAACAAATGTTGTGTAAAATACCAGGAAGTTGATTTCAAATGTAGGGCCATATTTACACCACCAGTAATAATGGACCTCGTGGAAATTAAAGACACAATCAAACCATATCCATCTAACTGTTGGTAAATTATAAGAGCATAAAAATGAAAGATAACAACCCAAAGTGATCCGATCACCAAAAAAAAGCAATAAAACTGAATTGGAATGGAAATTCATTGTGTGCTCCTTTATGGGAGACTCATGTGCAATTTATTTTGCATTGTTTTGTGAGTAATGAGTACTGGCCAGAGGGGTGTGTGATGCTGCACTACGCTTTACTGTCAGCAGCAGTGTAATCTGTGTGTGTGTCTGTGGGAGGGGTGGAGTAGAGGGGGGATGTCATCCCAGCGTAAGACCCTGTGAACAAGCTGCTCTCTGCTGATTAGGAGCGACAGATGGGAGGATTTCTGCAGCAGCAGAAACAGTGAGGGAGAGGATCCTGTGGAAAGATGATGGCCTCCCCTCCCTCACACACATACTGTACACATCGAGGCACATACACCAGACACGTGAAGAGTTCAGGGCAAGAAAGACAAGCTGACTCTGTTTTTTTTTTTTTTTAAAGCTTTCTGTTTCACCCTTTCAGATCTTTTACTGAACTGATTGCTCAGAGTATTTATATCTGGTGGTTAAAATTTTATACCAAACCTATCCAAGTCATTGTTATGTGAGTTCCAATAAAACCAATCCAATAAAAAAAACCTTAAATAAAGCAACAACTATGACAAAAACATTTATAAATACAAAATAAACACAGTTCTTTTACTGATATGAATAATACTTTTCAAGGTAAAAAAAAAGAGCTAAATAGCTGCTTAGATAAACACTGTGGTGACAATTTGCATCTGAAAAGCAATATGTTAACCAATAAAAACAAGGTGGATGTAATTATCATGAGACATTAATCTGTAAAGCTAATCAGTCCTTTGTTTCAGCGCTATAGGAGCATTCATGTAACGATCTTTATGAAAGTGACAGCTCATAACAACCATCAGTTATCAGATGGAGCAGGAAATTAACTTTTATAGTTATTTTCATTGCAAGTTGGCTTGGATCTATTTTTAGCTAGTTATATCTGTCACAGAACAAGCCCAGTACAGTTTTTTAGATTTAATTAGTGAGCCATTAGCTGCAGGCTATAATTTGATGAACATGCACTGCAGTTTGCTTGAGTTGTTTTGTGCACATCTGCAACTACATGACTGTCCTGGATCTCACAACACACTAATTATGCGTTTAATTACAAGGCCATGGGCCCGTTTCAATTAAGCATGCACGAGTGAAATTTTTTGAAATTGAGATTTTGTTGCAGTCATCGCCATTGGATCCACTTACAGATGAAAACATGTTTATGTCTGGGAGAACTTAAGCCACTGATGGCCGCCGCCCATCCACATGGAATTTGAACTTATTTTCATGTTTATCTTTACCAATAGATGCCAGTAATCCTTACATGTTGTACCTTTACAGAGTTTGAATGGATTCAAATAAAGAAAAGGTACCTGGAGTGCCTACAAATGTGGGACTGAAAACAAGCTGTTTTAGCACATCAAATCTTATATCTTGTTCCAGTTCCTCATTTAAAGTGCTGTAAATTTCCATATAGCAACTGATTAGAGTATGATGTTTGTAAAATCTAAATTTGTGTGCTGGTCTAACCTGTCCAAAAACATCCGGATGTAAATATTAGAATGCTTGCAGATGTTTCCCAAAGTCAGACTAACCTGCCCATGCATGCAAAAGTTAGGTCTAAGTAACATAAGAAGCTTGGATTAGCATGCAGTCGTAAAAAAATAGAAGAAATAAATAAAAAGGGAAAGCACACATTACATTACATTTTACTTCAGCGATCATATCAGTTCTCCGTCTGTGCCTGACAGACACAAGATCAGTAGTTTGATTAAATATCCAAATCAACCTAAAACATTTTAAAAAGTCAATTTGCACAAAGAAAAACTCTGCAAACAGAGTCGAAAGAACAACAAATACTTGTGTTGTTAATCTAAACAATCATGTGATCAAATAAAGATCTTAAATTACCTAGACAGCCCAAATATTGATTATGTACAGTATGTGACCTTACAAAAAATCCACCTATGAATGCCTGTTCCTCTGTAAATGAATCAACACATATTAGGATACTGTGGGGAAACTCTCAGCTTAGGATTTTTTTTCTGTCAGTGTTAAGCTCACTGGGGTTTGAATTGCTGTTGTAAACAATGAAAAAGAACAATGACGCCTTTGTATACCGAACAAATAGAGCACCCCCAGGGGAGCCCAGCAACAATAAAGATCGCATTCAATGCCCAAACAATTGAAAATGCTTCTCTGTACTTGAGATTATGTGTATGTACATGACACAAGCAGCTCTGAAGCATAAGTGACAGGTGAGTGTGTGTAAAGGTTTGCATGTGCTGAGCCAGCTACATTTACTCAACCCTGTTTGTTCAGACTCATTGAAAAAAAAAAAGATTCTGTCAGTGGGAAAATGTGATTTTGGCTGCCAACAGGGTACTAACACAACTTTTGCCCTGCAAACTTGGCAACCCAGCACCACCAAGCAAACATTCACTTTACTGCATTCCTCTTTCTCATCAGGGCCACTTGTCTGTGACAGGGAATCACTTTGAAAAGTTTGTGATTAAATAAAGATTAGTCCGTTTGCATTAAAGATTCAGACACACACTTTCATGAGAACGGAATGAGTAAAGGCATCAGAAACGCACTGAATGAACCCATCGCATGGCCTTTGCATGATAGCTTCCCTGTTCATGGACCCCAGGTAAGGAACCCATATTAAGCTCGGCTACAGCTCTATGATCCCTCTGAGATCCTGCGATGTAAGGGGCATTCTTTGAATATCGCAATTATTGTTTATGCTGATATATTATCACAAGCTTAATTCAGAAATATTAGTCATGGGTGGTGTTAAAATAAAGAAAGGGAGGCTTGTGCTATATATATCAGTCAGTTCTGGATCAGAGCTCAGTAGGGAGAAAATATATCACCTTGGTGTGAATATAACTTCGGAAACCTTTTCTCATGTCTAATCACATGTCCTTGAACTTGATTATTATAGCGTTAGGATTAGTTTGGACAAAAATCTCATACTTAGACGTCAGAGTGCTGGGAAGAATCTCCCTCATCCATCCTGTCTGAACTGAAACTACTGAAAGATGATCACGGCGCTCCAGGCTGACGGCTGACTTGCTTCAGCTCGGTCATCCATGTGTTTCTATCTTCTCCTCAAAGGTTGTTTTCTCTTTGCTCCAGCTGCTCTCTTATGTGATCTGACCTCAAACATCATTCTGCTGTGTCCTCGCCATCAGTGGATCTATTTTTGTTGCACCTCACTGATGCGCTGTACCACAACTGATTACCTAATCCCCACAGCTCTTTCCCTGCTTACGTAGTTAATGTTTCTATGCAAGCAGATGAAGGCGTGTGTATTCTCCACAGACATGTATCTGGGTGTGTGATGCATGAGAAATATGAACTTTATGTTGGTTTCAAGCATGATATCAAAGGGATTAAGAGGCTTTTTTTTAATGATCCTTCTAGAGTTTCATCATTTCTGTATGTATAATAGTGGCATATAAAGATATTAAATGTAAAAAGCACTTTCATGATGACTGTACTGAACTTTAAACAGGAGCTAAAATGCATCGCTTCTCTTCACTGATCAGCTTTTGTTGGCTCTGACAGAGGATAATCTCTCCAGTTAAACGGAGCAGGAGCAGCAAACCTGAGGTCACAGAATGAACATCACTGACACAGCAGAAGGGAATGATGACTTGTAGCTTTCAATTAAGCTTGAATGGCTCTTGGAACTGCAACGAAAACAACCACAAAATAATAAATACTGAATTACTAACTTGCACAAAGTTGCACATTTAATCTGAAGACCTTCATGAAATTTGCATGACAAAGATGCAAGACATCCTGATCCATCGTTCTCCGCTCCATGTTTCACCGTGGTGCCTGTCACTTTGATTTAAGAGGAATAAGTCCACTAAAATGTGATCTTGCATTCTGAAAATCCAGAAAACAGAAATACTCAGAGGATGAATCCATTTTAGTTAAAACAAGAGAAACAACCCTGTTAAACTGGGTTTGACCTTCTGAATTTTCCTAAACTGATAGGTAAACAGTAACTTTTCACATTGATCAAGGAGTCATATGAGTTGCTAAAAGGTTCAAAGTTCACTGTATAGTTTGTAGTAGACAAACTTACTTTAAGATTTGTTAAGTTCAATTAGATTAGTGAGTAGAACTATAACTCATCTTTTCCCTAAACTCAGATTATTTTCACTATGTGGACCAAAAAACCCAGAATCTGGATCTAATAAAAGACAATGGAAGGCCGATAATCCATAGCAAATTGGCTCTGAAAAGCAACACAAAATGGCAAATCCTACAGCAAATATGAATATATTTACATCCTGGTTGGAAAACAACAATGAGTTAAATGTCATCATTCACCAAGAGACTGACCTTCTCTCCAAATACAAAAGCGACTGTTCTTTGTCCATGCTGTGAATAGGAAACCATAAATAACTGAAGAATTTGCAACATTTAGGGCTCATGAGTGCAACAGCGTGATATAAAACCACCCTGTTATCATGATGGTGGCATTATAAAAATGTTGTTTCAAGCCTACGTTTTCAAACCTCTACCAAGTACTTTTGAATATTGCGATTGCCTAAATCTAACAGGACAGGGGCTCAATGACTGAATAAAAAATCTGGACTATTTTGTTTTCTAACTGGTACCCTATGGGTGAAAGTCCTAGGTTTATTGGCCCCCTGAAAGGACTGGTTAGTTTGAGTTTTTGATGAATCATTGTGAAGAACTTCATTGGCTGGGAAACGTTAAAAACCTGCAGGCCAGTTGCTCTCGAGGACCAACTTTGGACATCTGTGGTTAAGGGAAACACTTCAGCTTGACACTTGTTTTGATGCAAGTGAATAATTTTTCAGAGAAACCAACAGCTGATATTTTCCTCCGACCACATTTTAAAAGATGAACTTATATTTAATTAAATGAAAAAAGGCACTGAATGTAAGAGCTAACAGAAAATGTGAAGACAGATCACTCTGTACTGGATGCTGGAAGGGTTTTTAGTTACTTTTTGATAATAATAATAATTTGAGTTTTAATGTATACTCATTAAAATGTGTATTTAACTTGCACTGTACAGATATGTGTAGCACTTGTTCATGGGGGTTAAAATGGACTGAGAGGATTTTTAGGGGTTTTAACCTACAATTTGAACATTGAAACACTATCCTGACTTTAAAATTCAGCATCGGTACAATAACCAGGCTTGATAGAAGTGATGATTTAATATAGCACTGGAATACATTCATCTTTGCCTTTTTTTAAAATCCCAAAATCACGATGTCCGTGATTACTTTGATGATCAGATATGAAAACTGGAAGTATCCAGGAATGTCACCAGCCGTGTTGCACTGGTAGGCAATATGAGGTCAATGCGAAGATGTTAGAATTTTAAGACATTAATTTTTCATTCAAAATGTCATACGAAGCTATATAGGCTGTATGCTTCTATCAGGCAGCTTCTAGGACATCATAATGGATGAATTTGTATAAATTTATGTATGATAAGAAGTTGCACTTCAGGTTCTCTGATGGCAAGCCCTCATTGCTGCAGTATTGGTGATAGAAGTCTGCAGTTTATGCATACTCTATCAGCCGGGTAATTAAGTTAGCTTTGACTATATGGGAATGATGAATGTTGGTCAAAGTCTTCAAGCAGCTTGCAATAAAAGGTCCTTGCTTTTGTCTAGTATCCAGTGACTATGTTCAGTTTGTGCATATTTTCCAAAAGGCTTCAAAATCTCCCCGCTTCATCCTGTGCATGTCACTCATGGCTGTGAAACCTCAAAGTATTAGCTTAATGCCAGTTGAATCGATAGTCTACGGACTAATGGTCGATGTCAAGATGATGGAATACGTGTTTTTCATTCTGTTTTTGATGCAGATACTACAGTCTCTATGCTGACTCACTGTAAGACAGAGAATAGGCTAATGTTCATTATGTTTAGCTTGTTGTTTTGTATGGCAAAGCATGCTGACAAATGGATAAACTTCCAGGTGTTCATCTTTGGCATGTCTTTACTGCCCTCTGCTCTTCTGTTCCCTCTCTGCTTCACTTATCTGAGCAGGATGGGCTGAAGGCTCATTTCAGACTCTGACTTAGTGACTTACTGTAAGCTGTGGGAAGGTATTAATGAAGTTGAGTTAGTGCCAGCAGGAGATTCAAGAAGGTCTTTGTCAGAAACTTGCCAAGCCTGCTATACTCCAGAATGACGTGATTGTGCGTTGCTCGTATACTGTAAATACTCGGAACTCCACATGCATGTGTATATTTGTCTCCAGCGAGAATTTAAGCATCAGTCATGCCTGCAGAAATCCCACCACCAGCATCATTAACCTGTTTACAGTTTTCTGTGATGTCGCTGGTGTTGCTCATTCCACTGAAAAATCTTCTCAGTCAGCTGAATTCAGTGGGAATTTATTTTTTTATGCTAACATGTAATACATGCAAGGAAACAACATTTTAGGGTTACAGAACTGTTCACAAGTTGCATTTATGGAAATGTATGAAAACTGCAAGGATAACAATGTGATGGGAATAACATGATATTCTCGCAGAAACCACGTAATTCCCCAACGATGTGAGTTCTTAGCCGAAAACGTGGCTTTTCTCCACACGGTGTGCAGTCAATCGGTAAAAAAATGAGGCAACTGGACAGGTGGAGATCAAATGGGCATCAGGTTTGGGGCCGGTTAACAGAAGGTGGGGTTCTGCCTCCATGTCCATGTGTCAGGACAGGACAGGTGTCCTGAGCCGACATGTGGAATCAGAGTCACCTTACATACGTAGGTGTGGTTCCTGGGGTCCACTGCAGCACACCTGTGCCTCATTCCTTCATCTTGGAACAGTGTATTTAAGACCAGCTGGGTCTGATCCCTGCCAGATTGTCCAGCTACTATGGTGTGCTTCTTCTGGCTTGGAAAACAACTTATCAGCTCTGTGGACCTATTTTGCCTCCTGGGTCCATTGACTAGTTGAGTGACCTCCTCTTCTTGTCCCTTTGGCCTGCCCACTTACCTCTGTGCCTGCTGTGAACTCGGCCTCCTGCTGACCTAATCTCCTCACAGTTCTGTTCCCTGAATCCTGAGTAAGCCATTTTCTTCTAGCTCCTTATCATTTGCTATTTTCTTGCTCTGGCCGCTCTCCCTTCCAACGATTACTTCCACTCTTCTGTACAGATTTAGTCCATGCTCTTTAATTCTCTGTTCATTACGCTGCCAAAGCTACTTTATGTTTTTTGGGGTGTACTGTATGTTTGTCTGTCTGTTAGCAGTTTAATTCAAAGTGATTGCTTTTGACAAAATGATCAGGAAATCTCAGAAATGGGGAAAAGGAACAACTGATAGGATTTTGGGGTGATCTGGATGAAGGAATTTTCTTAAGGATTCTTTAATATTGGGAGACATATTAGCATATTAGCTTTGCTATTTTAACAGATAAGTCAATGGCTTGATAAAATAAACGGAAAATTATGTGGTAGATATTATAATCTGACATTGTTTACCATGATCATGTTAAGGTTGAAAATTTTTGTGACCAAATCTTATTTTGTATTCAACTGTCTCAGCACCTGTCTACTCTTTGGGTCCAGAAAGACTCCAGTCATGACAGGAGAGGAAAAACACTGCAATAATTGTCTAAAAATGAACTTTTTTTAAATCAAAAAGGTATTTAAAGGAAAATCCTGTTTAGTCCTGAGAAATGCATTTTGATCTCCAGCGGATCTACCTACTCTTCAATTGGGCTTCATCAGAAATGCTGAATGGTTGTCAGGAAGTCTTCTGATGTATTTCACATTTCTACTTCCACTGTATTTCTGCAGCACCTATTTTTCTACTTTGCTCTCAAACACAACCATTTAACCAGAGTTAAGTACAGGGTTAAGTTTAGATGATCAGGCATGGTCATGTTTAAAAACTACACTGGAATATATAGATGAATTCATATCTGACAGTAAGTCCTGATGCCTTGTCCCCTTTACTGTATTTCCGTGTTTTAATACACTGATGTACATATTTCCCACACAATTTACAATTTAAAGAATTTGAGAGTGGCTCAAGACTTTTGCCATACTGTGGTCTACACGTTGCGCACCAAAAATAGAGAAAAAAACCTTGAAGGGACAAAGGTAATTGGCTTCACAGTAAACCTGCTTGTAGTGAGAAAATCTGCTCCCCTGTGTGTTAGCGTGTCAGCAGGATTTCACGGACCAGAAATAACCTGAAGTAGACAAAGGTAATTGGCTTTTCCTCTAAGTTAATCAGACTAAGAGCATTGTTAGGGCTAAGGTTTACATTTTAGGCTCTTGGCTGACGATCATTACTTGTCAGACTCAAGAGGGAAGAATAAGTCATGAAGCTGTATCTAAATCTGGCCTTTATTTCGGATCAACATGTTTGATTCTGTTAGTTTATTGACCTAAAAAATCTCTGAAGAGGTGCTTTCTTATGGAAGAACAGCAGAGGAGATTAAGGCAGCTAATTTCCTGAAAGACTAAAGTACCATCTCAGGAAGATTGTGCCCTTATTGGAAAGTGTTTTTAAAAACAGGAAACCGGACAGACTGTGATCATTCCCTATAAACTCCAGCTTGGCCAGATTAAACTAACTTAAGTAAGTGATCTAGGCTTCATGAAGGGATTAACACAAACATTATCTTAGGTTAATAGGTTGTGTTACTGTGTTAATGTTGAGGCTTAGGGTATCACTAAAGCTGAAATAACTGCTGATCATTGGAGCCTGAAAACTCCGAATCAGGAATGCTGGGACGTTAATTATTCCATGATCATCTCAGTCTATTAACCATGTTTTCTCAGAAAACTCTTAGTAACATGAATTTACTTGCCCAAATTTTAAACAGTTTAGTTTTCTGAACTTAAATCTTTTTTTCTTTTTTTTTTAATATGAACTTGCTGTATAATATTTTTTTACCTGTATCATTGAACTTATTGAATATCCAAGATAGTGGTGCAGTTGGTTCTCCAAATATCTTTTCAAATGTCAGATGCATTGCTATATTATCCTGTGAATAAATGTTCATTATTTGTGGCTCCCTTTTCTTTTCTTAATAATGCAGTAAGGGTAAAAATGTTTTTCCATGCAATCATTTTGTTTAACTGACTGATTTTCTGCTCTGCAGTGGAAAATATAAGGACTTCCACTGCATTCAGAAATAAAGGGGAAATTTAGCTTCTATAAAAGATTTCTCTGACATATGAAGAAGAGCAACTAAAAATGAAAGCCTGAGAGGTTACAAATGTCTGTTCATGAAGTGCAAAAGCAGAGGCATCTAAGGACAAGCTGATCAATACCAGAGCTTTGATCAATTTGCTTCCAGCCAGAGCCAGTAGTAGTCATTCCTGGCTGAGCTGCATAATGAATCGCTGCTGGGATTGACAGTCTTTTATTCAGCACTTCAAGAATCTTTTTTTAACACTGAATTTATGTAAATGTTTCTGCATATTTGAGTCTCTCCAGCTCCTACAGACCTATGACTCCACTGAGGGTCTTGCATTGAACAGGCTTTGTATATGACTATAGTTAGCAGTTTAATCTCAGAGGTACTTTTAGTTTTGGGAACAGTTTTGCAGCTAACTGTGGGGCTTTCGGGAAGCTAACAATCACCCTTTCTTATTTAAAATGACTGGCTGCCAATGAATGTAAATACTTATATAGCAATAAAACCTTTACAATTTTTCACTCAAGAGCCGTGGAAGTAATGGATCTATAGCAAAATCTGTTTCCTAAAAGTCACAGTTGTACAGTGAGAGATCTCCCATACCTAGATATTAAAATCATCTAAAAAGATTACTATATGTAGATATCATCATATACCAGTTTTACATCTCACTTGTTGTTTGGTTTCATGCACAGAAACGAGACTGGTTGGGTTTGGGCACCTGAAGGAAAAGGTCATGGTTCATCCCAGAGTGAGTTCTTTTATTACATTCACTCTGCATTTTGACGGAGAACACCTAAGGATATCTGGAATATTAGTCTGATGCCAGGAAGTCCTGACAGAGCAGCACATGTTGACCAGGAAGCTACCTGGTGTGTAGTTTGAAGTCATAAGTTACAGCATCTGTAATCATGATTGTTGGGGGAAATCTGATCCTGTACAGTGAGGATTGTTTCATTCTAAATGGGAACATAAATGACCAAATAAAAACCATGTTGCCTTAATGATGACTTTACAATGACCTTATAATCATAAGATGAACTTTGCAAACCAGATTCATGAAAAAAAGAACATTCTCTATTCTGTGTCAAAGAAAATGCATAATCAAAGCATTAATCACTGCTGGAATTACTTTCCAGACTCCTCCCCGAATATGTCCTTTCTTCTTTTTATAATCTGTTAAAACTTACGGATAATTGATTAAAATGTCTTAACAATAATAACACAGAGAACATAATGAGCAAATTACACATTTTTGTTATAGGATATAACAACTCACTTCCAGCTGACCTGTGTAGGAGCATGAGTTGTTATATTAGACTGGAGGTGCACACTAAAAAAACCCTTCTCTTATTTTGATCTTTACCTTTTTGATTTGGCTGCAAAATGTTAGGTTCAGATCCTTTAAAAGTCTTCAAAAGACATCAATCACAACTTCGATGTTTTTCTACTTTTAGGAAGCTGAAAAAATGAGCTGAAATATCCAAACATGAACGCAGCGTTTTTGCTATAATCCCGTCCTAGAGCAGAGCCAGCTGTGCTTGAATTATCCCATATGGAAAGTAAACAAAACCTGGATTGTTGTTTTATCTATTAATGAAAGCGGAATAAGTGGTTTAATGTCATGCACAAACATACCACACACACACACACTTTTTATTTGCTTCTGGACAGCTTGATATTCATCACACCTCCAGGATATTGAGTGTTTGGAAACTCTCATAGAAAAGCTCTGATCTGGTGTAATTCTTGCATGTGGTGCGATGTTGCAAGCCAACGGATCACCTGTGTGTGTGTGTGTTGTTAAACTGTAAAGTGCTTACTCCTGCTTGGTTGGACACAGAGCTGCAGTTATGAAATGAGCAACTGTGTTTATTCTCTAAACCTTTAAGAAGATTGATGTTGTTTGGGACGCGTGTGTGCTTTTCTTATGTGTGTGTATTTTGGAGTTATGTGTGTATTAAGCACGTGATGTTTGCATTTTTCTGTCCGTGCATACACGTGATGCTGCAGGCGCTGAGGAGGGGCGTTTTAGTGACATGGATATAAATGGTGGGACTGAGGAGAAATCAGGAGTGCGGCTGTGATTTATAGACAGAAAAGAGAATGGAGAGGAAGAAAAGGAGAGCTCGTGCTCTAACGGAGGTGAAGTCATGCAAGTGATGCTGCAGCTTTTTCTTCAGGCTGAACAACTCCAAAAGACCCATAATGAACCATCTTTTCCTACAACACCTGAAGCCATACGCACAGACACTTTCAAACACATGCTACCTCTGACCTCAGGCTGAACTTACCTCAGCTGCAGGTTTAAAGCCAATAAATAGCTGCTTATAAATTATATATGATTTTTGTCACACAAAATAACACTGACAAATACTTAAAAATCTCTTGAATGCCTTTTTGTTTTTCCCAGAACAAACACAACACTTAGCTCTCGGCTATAAGCCAAAGTGGGTAAATACGTAAGCAGCTTCCATACGCAAATACTTCAGAGTGATACCGACGTTTACTCGTGGAAATCAAACTCCAACTTGATGAGTTTTATTGGGAAAGTTGACATGTTGACACTTTATTTTTTGGAATGCTTACTCCATGGTGTGTAAATTAAACAAAGTAGAAGTTTTTCCAATCGATGTCCTTTAAAGAAGTTGGTAAAAGCTCAGAAAGTTTGGGTATTTCTGAGATTTTTTTTCCAATGAGAAGAAGAGGTTTTGTTGAAATATTTACGCTCTTTTGATTAGTGGAGTTTGCTTATTGTTGGGTTCTTTTGAACTGCTTGATTCAGGGACTCTTATCTTTCTCTTGTATTTACCTTGAAAAGTGTCTGTAAATCTTTGTTTGACCTTAATGACATTAGGATTCCTGCGCATTATCTGACTTATGTAATTCCAACTATGACCTGAACACAAATTTCTGAAGTTGCTGTTTTGGCTCAAATTTCTTGAAATAATGTACAGCAGGAACTTAGAAGGATCCATGATTCATTTTAACACTGATTCTTCTCATTTGTGTGATCTCCCTTTTAACTTGGTCTGGCATTCTATACCAATTAAAATAGACAAAGTCTGGCAGTAGAAATTATGCACATGTGAAGGCTTTCTGCAAGCTACAGGATGGTGATTCTTAGATGGACCAACCTGTATAATTGTTGGTGATGATCTGAGTTTGCATCTCTGTCAGCACCTCTGTTTTCGCCTCTGTTGGCACATCTGTTTGTGCAGCAGTCTGTGCCTCTGCTGGTGCGTCTGTGGGTGCCTCTGCTGGTGCCTGTGTTGGTGCCTGTGTTGGTGCCTGTGTCGGCTTTTGGGCTTCGGTCTCCAGATCTGGCTGCAGCTGGGCTGTGGTGCCGAGCCATTCCTCCTGCAGCCATGTGGCACCTGTGCTCTGCAAGTCCTCTGGGTTCAGAGTGGAGCCCCTCGCCAGCACCAGAGAACACAGCAGGGGGCACAGCAACATCCAGAGGTGGGTGCCACCACTTTCACCACTTAGTCGGCTCTTTAGAGGCATGACGTCAGCTACTGAAGAGGAAAGTAATTTACAGCCACATGGTAGACCTCAAAGCAAGAAAAGATCCTTTTTTAGAAAGTTTCTTTCTTCTTCTCTTCTTTCCTCCTTTTCTGTTTTCCTCTTGGGCTCTTTCTCCCCCTCTTTTCTTTTCTGTTGTCTTGTCTGAACTTCTCTCCTCACAGCCTTGGTTGATAGAAGAAAACGTCCTCTGTGCCTCCACTTGTGATGCTGCTGTGCTGCATGGAAGGACGACAGAGAGGGAAGAGCCGTGAGAGCGTGTGCATGCCTGTGTTCATGTCTCTGTGTGCGTATGAGGTAGATCCAGCTGTAATCTGTCTGCTCTCTGCTCACTCGCTGTTATTTTCTCTCCAGCCTCCTCCTCCCCGTCCCTCAGCATGCTCACTCGCTCCGCTGCTTCACTCTCTCTCCCTGATCTCCAGCTGGGCTGACTGAGCTCTTGCATAACAGTAACTCATTTCCTGAGCTGCAACTCATGCAGACTTAAGTCCTGATATTCCTGGTTGCTGCTCTTTCCCCTGCTGCCCTCTCACCCTGTCTGTTCTTGCATGCAGATTGAGCAGAGACACCACTGCATGTGGAAATTGGTGACCAATAAATATTAGTCCAAACCACCTGGTCAAGAGGTTTGAAACCTTGTATTCAGCAGAACACAACCCCTAAATTCACAGAATAGTAATCTTAAATGCAGCGGGAACATTTGCCTGGCATATGATTGGGGCTTTTTTCCAAAATGCTTAATATAGCCAACTTTGCAGCCATTGATTACAATAGCACTGGTTATGGGGTGAATGTCCTATTTCATGCAGTGGTCCCATCAATATTGCCCATATTTTTATTCTGGTAACTCACTTCTGTTAAAGTTATATGCAAATGTCTTGAGTTGCCCCTAATTTTTATACATTTTGCTTTCAAGCATCCACATTTTCATGTAATCTTTTAAAGTGGTCTTGAGCAATAGGTATCCAGACTCTAAAGTTCTTCAAAATATGACTTTTCAGTCCAGCTTTGTACCTCCATAATCATCAGAGGAATGCAAGTTATGCTCAAAGACTCGTAATTTTTTCCCATTTCTTTCGTTGCATGTGTGAAAACTGCCAAAGAAACAGTCTGACAAGCCCTTTAAAGCCCAACCTGGGAAATACGGGCGAAAAAAGTCTACTTTTTAAATTCTTAAGTACTTATTTAACAAAATGTGTTAGAAAATAAAAAAAACTTTGGGGGCGGGGGGGGCGTTATCTACCATTTATTACCATGTGACAGGTCAAAATTAGTCTTCTGCTTCCTGGTATCTATTAGCGGGCAGGAAACCAGTTTCATATATTCTGCAGAGTTTCGAGCAAAGTGATGCAAAATGTCTCAGAAACATGTATCAAATATGATACGTTTGGTTTTATAGGGTTAAAATAATATTTTTGCACAAACAAAGCATGGTGTCCCAGGATTGTGTGCTGTGTGTTCTTAAAATGTGAGGCAATTGGACAGGTAGAGGACAAAGAAGTCCTAAAACAATGTAAAATTGACAGTATATGTGAACAGGATGTCCTTAAAAAATGGGAGTCTCCTGCAATAACCTGACACAGGACTGCTTCTTCATTTGATCCATTTGTTCACTGAAGCCTCATCAGACATGATCTCCATGGAAGAGAGGATGAAAGAGGCCCTCCTTAAGTATGGGACACATGCAGAAAAGCGTGAGGTGTGCCAAATTATACAAGAACTAGACTGAAAATCCATGGCAACACTTCTTATAGAGCAATGAGTCCTCCCAGAACCTAAAGTTCAACATTACTGAAGCAGTGTGGGATCATCTTGACAGAGAACAAAAGACAGCAACATCCCAAAGAGGAGCTTTGGGAAGTCCTTCAAGAAGTCTGGAAAACTAATTACAGAAGACTATTGACTTATTTATTTGCATTAAAAAGGTACAAATTCTGTATTTGTCTCAAATTCTGTCAACTACTCCCTGTTTTCTTGCCAGTATATAAATAAATGAAAGGATACTTTCACTTTTTTCTGTACAGTGGTGAAATACAGTTTAACTAGTAGTTAAACTAGTTTACAGTAAATATGAAGAGTACATAATCAAACCATTGAGTTTAAATATTAGTATCTCAAGGATTACACATGATTTGGTGAAAAGTGAAGTGTCTCTATTTCTTGTTTCATTGTTTTCAATTTCCTGTCTTTTTTTTACAGGATCTTTATGATGGAAAAACGTGATTTGTGGACCTGCCTACCTCCTTCCGCACCAGTGAGTTTGTTCTTTTTGCATTTAAGTATCTGTGCATGCATGCGCATGTATCCTCATGTGGGACTGTGACTGTAAGAGGTGGATGCTCAGGTGTAACATGTTGACCCTGAAAGCTCTTGTTGATAGCTCTCTTGTCAGAAAGTCCATGCAAAAGGTGTGAATAATTTATGCATCTGGGACCAAAAATAGGAGAGCGAGATGGACAGAGAGGAAAAGAGGTAGATTCAGAGGGTGGGAGAGAGCAGACATATTGAGCCGCGACAGAAGAGCAGGAGAAAAACAATAAGAGGGTGGGAAAAAAGGCAGCTGGAGATTGGAAAAGAAAGACAGATGAAGTGAGATCCTGCACTTTAGCCGGAGAAAACAACCATCTATCAAATGTTGGGCCTGTAAATGGGGACATGGTGGGCTTTGCTGCCACAAACTACATTATTTACAGCCACCGCTTTCCCAAAGCGGGCACAAGAAAGGCTTTAAAGCAGTAATCTAAGATTTTATTATTTCATTTCTGGCTCTTAAATAATAGCTGAACCAGGAAATGATTTTTTTAAAATTGAAAATTCACTTCTTATATCAATGTAATGTAAAAAAATGAAGCCGCAAAAGATGCTCACTTACAGTGTAAATAAGTTCTCAGTTAACTCAAACAATCATCTATTTTTTTCGTAAACCCTTAAATTTATGAAAAAGAGCAAATCTGACATTATTTTATACAAACACATGTCCAAGCAAACACTTTTTGTTGATCATATATAATTGAGATTAACTTTATCATATCAATTTTCTTTCCTTTTTCTTTTTCGCATCATTTTTATTTGTTCTGTCCAGTATTATAGCAGGCAGAATGATGGTCTGGCTACTTTATGCCAAGCAAATTAGTTTACCAAGCAGAGCTTTATGGTTGAAATCTCCTGAATCTGAGTCTTTTTTCAAATTCTTATCTCATCATATAAACTTTAAAAGTAACATTTGTTTCCATTAATCAATGCTTATATTACAGTTTCTATTTTTTATGTCAGATCTGGTATCAGTATTAGAGGCAGGGCATTTCATATGTCCTTGTCCCTGGAAATGCTCTCCAGCTATTCCTGGAGCATCCCAAAGTGTTCCCAGGGCAGCTTGGATATTTATTCTGTGTGATTTCTTGGTCTACATCAGGAATTCCTCCCAGATGAGCATATCCAGAAAGCTGAGAAAGAAAAGCTCTCAGGACATGTCTTACACAAATGATTCCTTTCAGCAAGACGAAGCATATAGGTGCACTCCAGGTGGAAACTAATTTAGGAAATCTAATATCTGCAGTCTCTTTCTTTTTGTTACTCTCCATATCTCATCACCATAAATTAGAGTCTGGAACCTTGATTTACTGACAGGAAGTGTTCACATTTGATGGAATTGAGACTGATCTTTGTCATTTGTCATTACAAATGTAGCTACAACAAAATCATTAAATAAGACACATGACTGTAAATTATTAACATAAGTTTCTCAACTTTGATAATGTGTCAATTTCTTGATTTACAATGTCACACAGGGCCATTTTTGTAATCTTTTCTTGTTTTTTCTGCAGTTTTTATGTTACTTGTCAGACATAAATGTATGATTGTTAGTCATCTACAGTCCGTTATATACTTGGAGTCATAAAAAACCGGCTTGTCTCGGAAAGTTGATCATTGCTGCTGCTTTGCAAGATTGGAGCTGTTAATCCTGATCCCCTTGATATCTTAAGCCATGTGTAATATAGCCCAGGGATGTTTAAAGTAACTCTAAGAACTCTGTGTTATCAATGAGATGAGACTCAGGAATGCTCATGAATAATATTTCCCTCCCTATATCAGTCTTGTGTTCAAAGTAGTTGATTAGAGGACTCCATTATACTGTAGGTTGTATTTCATGAAATGAAAAAGTGATTCAGTTGTTTGACTTGTATATTATTTCCTGTTCTGACTTTGCATTATTTGATTTTTATATACCGTGCTGTTTAAGATTTTCTCTGGCTTTAAAATAACAACATACATTTATCGATATTTCAAAAACTCATAATCATGGAAGCATCATTCAGTATGTTTTATTATGATGTGGCTATCATACTTATTTTGTTCAGTAAATGATAGATGTTGAATCACAGTCTTAAATAAATGCAGCAATTAGGCTGTATTTACTGAATGATATACAACTGAAAACCTACAAGTTATCTGGTAAATCCCTTTCCCCTTGCATTGATCATTTTTAATGGCCAAAATTACAAAAGACACCTTTAAGTTGTGATTTGATTAAATTGTGCCCCCCCCCCCTCATCAAATCAACATTGACACATTTATAATCGAATAAACTACATGTCTTGTTGGTACAAACAAACCTTTTAAATTACAAGTAACTAGGCAGGGCATGCAAATGAATATATTGTATTGTGCTACAGCACTAAAAGGAAATTTCCAGAAGAAGACGGGTTGCTGAGTGAAATGCATGTGAGGAAAAAAATGAATGTGACATATGTTCATGACTTGTTCACACTTCCTAGTGCATTAATGTGTTCTTGCTGTCGTATAGTTAGTATAGATGGTATTTGTGAGTCAGATTACAGGGATTAAGGATGAGGTTGAGCAGATGTGGTAAAAAGCGATTACTTCTCACTCCCTTGTTAAACCAAAATGCAAACATAGGGCTTTGAATGTATGAGCCAGAATAGTCTGCGATGACCTGACAGTTTTGTTAATTATTTAAATTATGATAAGAGGAAAAACATACATCAGTCCATAAAGAAGCCAGACAGCCGGTCTGGTATAATGAATAATAATTCTCTGTGGATGTATAATGTGTGTAAGTGTGGGGAATATTAGAGATCTGCATGTGACAATCTGTAGCTCTGTGACTGTCAGCCTAATCCCTGACACAACATCTTAGAGCACATTAAATACTCTTATATAATCCAAAAAACATCACACTGACTCCCACATGGCACACACACATTCAGAATACCCCTCTTCCTCTCTGTGCACGTGCTCACATCTCTGTCTTGCTGTACTTGTTTTCATGCACATATAAACATGTGGACACAACACGGTGTACTCATAGAATCAGCAGGTATCCAAATGCATGAACCTGCATATAAAACACTGACCAGGAGGATGAGTTTGAATGTTCATATTTAGGTTTTTATTTTTCTCGTGGAGCACAGATAGTGGCAGGAATCAATACACGTCGGAAGAGTTGAACCTGATCAATAAATCAGAGAATTAGGCAACAAGCAGCTGTTATGGGTCCTAAGTAAAGGATTAAATTCTTTGCAGCCCTGAGATGCAAACTTTACTGAAAATTATGCTATTCCTTTCTTTTCCCTCAAGTTACTGGCTTTATCTGGGATTGTCATGATAAAGCGTAGGATGGGAAGTGGAACGATTAAACCAGGGAATAACCAGGACACTCAGTTCCTACAGCTGGTGATCTGGAGGGAAAGCTTTCCCTTTCCACTTTTTGTGGTTCCCTGGTCACTGCACATGCAGATCCACTCCTATTTGGCAACGCTGAGACGATGGACTGCCTGTTAATCTAAGTCTGAGGATTTGGGTGAAGATCTGAGCTGGGGAGACCGCCTGCAGCTTTCATGTTCATTGGGAGAGGAGCAGCAGATTAAAAATAAGCAATCAGATGTGAGATCACAAATGTGCAGTGACCCCCCCCCCTGAGGCTGGAAGACTTTGGGATCCCTCTGGTAAAAAAAATTTAGATTAAAATGTGATTAGTTGTTATTGCTCCAAGACAGGTTAATGAGAAGTGCAGCTCATCCCATCAGTATAGATCAGACAGATGTGGCTCAGGAGGTTCCTGTATTGGAAGGTTACTGGTTTGATCCACAACTTCCAGTCTAGATATAAAATAATCCATGGCCACCAACGTTTTGCTCTCAGTAGGTTCCTCACATTTTGGCAGCTTTGGTTAAACTTTAAAATTAAATGAGTGTAATGCTTGTGTGTGTGTGTGACAGTGTTTTCTGCATTTTTGGATTTGATTCTTAATCTGAGATTGTAGTTTGCAATTTGGCACATTTTTTTTTTCATTTAACATGTTGGTCTTTCACTAAACTGCAATCCAGAGGGACACGACTCAACCTCAGAGACAAGACCAGTCAGAGAGTGTTAAAACAGTCTAAATTGAAGAGCTTATAAACTCTCAAAATGAGTCTGACCTTGGCAAGAAAAACTCAAAATAAAGCCATATGCTTTATCTTATTTTACAAAAAAGCAGGAGTGGTCAGAGGCTAAGCAGATTACAGGCATTTGGAAGACTCACGTTTTCTGATGCAAGAATTCCTACAGGCTACCAGACCAAGTCACCTTGGGATTCAAACCCAGAACTTTTGTAATAACAGAGATGGTAACTTTCTGACAGTGCCATTGAATTTTAGAAGAGATAAATGAAAGGAAGAAGAAATGGATAAGAAGGTTTGCTGTTTCGACACCTAATGGGCAACATTTCAAATCTCAGAGAGAGACATTTAAAAAAGAAATTAAATAACTGACAAATTTTCTTTAAGTACAGGATAGCGTAAGATGCTCCTGTTAACAGTTAAAGTGATCCCTCTATAAACTTTCTGGATGCATGGCGCCATCTTGTTATTATCCAATGTTAACGCAGTTTATTTTCTACAGCACCTTAACTCAGTCTTATATTTAAAATCAAAGAGCTCCATGTGTCCACAGAGTGTTACATCTTCATGTAAAACTCTCTAAATTTGCAGAATGAATTTTTTGGGACGTGTTTGTTTTTTACATGTGACGACGTTTACTCCAGATGTTACTTTCCTCATAATTACAATATTGTTGCATGTGTCTTCAGCACTTGATGCTGTTCATTTCAACATCAATTTACATAAGAGAGAGGCAGGACAATACAAATTAGACAAATTAGAAATGTGATGTAATATACAAAGAATGCTTCAGAATAAAATGGGATAAATGCAACCTTAGATGGACAATGAATGCATATTAATTGCTATAAAAAGTTATTTAAAGTACATTCAAAAATGGAGGGTCACATCTGACTCACCTTACTGCTGCTTGAGTTGTTTAAGACTTTAAAACCTGTGATTGTTTACTTTTCTGACCCAACATGACTGCACTGTAAATTTGGAATATTATTTTTTTTGACAGATACTGAAAACACTTGAAAAACAGGAAATCCCCGAGCTGCAGAGGGTATTTTACAGCTGCATTGCTGAGGTGGCACAGCTGCTTCACGTCATCCAGAAAGCTGCACATTCTCGAACCCAGAAGATTCAAGCCATTGCTTTCACCACTACACCAATGGATGCAAAGTTTTTTGTTGCTCGATAACTGATTTTCAAGATGAGAACAGCATCCAGATGATGCCACTCTTAAAACACTTCCCAGTACTTTCAACAGCCTGCGAGGCCACACCAACTTTCCTCACGGCCTGTAAGGTTTCCCTAACCTTCAGGGCTTCCACAGCAATATGTTAGAAGTCATTTTCCACTTTAAAGAATGTGTTCAGAGCACAGAAGGATGCTACATTCTCGGGAATACATCTGATCCAGCTTACTTTTGAAAAGGGCTTGTGAAAGACATGATGCTAAAGTATGCCATTCAATTGGGAGTCATCATGTTCTACTATAGAAATTCCCGGTTGGTAATCTAGTATCCCATCATGGGTTTCATTTGACAGGGATATATTTTGTGTGGTGGCAAGAGCTGTCCATGGTACTTAACTTATCTCATGTCAGGTTTTAGATACTACTGATGAGCTGAACTCGGTCTCAGTCTATCTCTTTATTGTACAGTGTGATTATGTGGGTACTAGCTAAGATTAAAAGACTGACTTTGCTTTTCATAAATGAAATATTCTTCTGTTAAATCGGTCTGGTCTAATATCCGGTTGGATTAAATTTAATGTAAGTTTTTTTTCTGATGGAAAATACTATTTTGTGGAACACTACACTTATTCTGCATGAATTATTTCACAAGAAAGTTTCTGGTTGAAAAACAAAAGGTCAAATTAAATTTCATTGACGAGGCCTGCCTGCAAATTAAGCATTTTTCTAAAACATTGTCAAATGCTCCAAGTTCTCAGGCCATTTAATAAAAGCTATCTCATGCCATAGTTATGTTCTCCAAGCATAGACGTGACACATTTCAGCAGAAGTGAGAAAAACAGGGACTGAATGGAGTTTTGGGTGTTTCCATAACAAAAAATGACAAACAGTTAATTCAGATATAGATTAGCGTTAGAAAAGTAGCTGTGATTGCTTCCTCAGTTATTATGACCATAAAGTGTTAGACATTTCATTCAAATCTCAATAAATGAAATTAGTTTGAAAAAACACTTATTATTTGTTAAAGACAGTCAGAAAAGTAAGGATGATTAATTTTTAATAAAAGGTGAGTAAATAAGTCCCATAAAACCATCATTTTGATTTAGTAATTACCTGGTAAACATTCAATATAGCAGAAAGATAGATCCAATTGCTCTGTGATTTCTCCTCCCTGTTGTGTATGAAGATTGCTGAATCCTGAAAGAATTCATTCCCTCACAGTCTGTGTGTGTGTGAGAGAGAGAGAGAGAGAGAGGGAGAGATAGAATGGGTTTTAGGGAGATGGAGAATTAATCAAAAGACACAGTGTCCTCTGTTTTGATGAATACTTGTCCCGAGTTTCCCCAGTCGTCCATAGCGGCTTGTGTGTGCATGAGAGATATCAGCAAATGTTGATGATATGAAGATCAGTGATCTTCTACAAAATCAAAAGGGAAAATAAGAGAAAAGGGGAACAGCGTCTTTTTGTCTTTATGCAGGATTTAAACCAAACGTCAAAAATCAGACAAAGGACAAAAGCCCGTCAGCATCTGCAAAAAAAACAATGTCCAGAAAACAAAACTGTATCCGTTGCAGTGTCGACCTTTTTGATATTTTGAATTTTATGTTGTGGGGAAAAAAACAAAGATTTTCATAAACTTCACAACTCCACAAAGAAGTTGCTGTTGTGTTATGTGGGACTGACTTTGTAATTCACATGATGATGCATGACTAATGTGTTTCCAGCCTGGGACTTACTCTTCATCCTGTGTTTAGAAGAGTAAGGAAAACCACCTGGAGAATACACACGCTGGACCTGTACTCTATTGTTCTCGAAGATTCCCCTTAAGATTGCAAAAGAATACAAAGATGGAAACTAAATAAAAGTAAACTAAGTATGTAAAATCCTGACTTGTCTCTGCTGCCATCTAGCCTCATTTTTCACTCAAAAATACTCACATCTTCCTGCATGACACCCAGCAAAGATAGTGGTCATTCTGTTTTGGGTTAAATGAAATTTAAGAAATGTTATCATGATGCCAAACCTGTGGATTATCTGTTACAATGAAATCATGTTCGCTCATATAAAGATGCAAATACTGAAGCTGGTGAAGATGGACATTTTTAAAGATTAAACGAAAGACTTTCCAGAAGAATTAGAGCTGGGATATGTTGGACCATCAACAGTATAAAATGTTTAAAGTTTAAAGAGTTACAAGCTTTTAAATCATCTAATATTGGATCTAGCCAGTTTTGATTTAATTCATCCTAATCAGCCATTTTGTTAGAGTTTAGAGATGTGATTATATGTCTTGATTAAGACAAAGTACCAGCAGAAAGTGGCCAGGAAACAAGTTACACTTCCACTGGTCAGTTCTGTACGCATTATTATCATTCATAATAGGATGGATGTTGGCATCAGCACCTCTCGCTAAGCTAATTTAATCTGAAGCTTTCAATCCTTTTCTCAGAGCATAAAAACCCTTGTCACATAGTAACAAAGTTATCAAATAACTCTTCAATCAATATAGATGCTTTATGACCCCAACTATAACCAGCAAAATAACCTGTTGCACTTGAGCCTTATTGGTATCAACACATGTTCTCATATGATAACAGCTTTGCCCAAAAATCAGAGAAATAAAATTACAAAATCAAACTGAATTAATATACAATTAATATACTGTAAATAACCTGTTTATCTAGTGCTTTTGTCTTTCAATTATTTTTTTATTATTATTGATATGTAGTTCATGTTGAGTGGGGATCCTAGAAATAAAAGAGTATATATAGACAGGATGTATGTAATGTATGTATGAGACAAAAAAAAATCAACAATAAATAATTACTGTAAGAAACTGAGTTAGTCAGAAACCTTTCTAGTAAATGCTTGTCCTCACAGACTCTTTTTATCCTCTAGAGGACAGTGTTCAGCCAGGAAACAGTCCAGCCAAGGCCTCCTGCATCTGTTTGGTCTGAATAGGTAAATATATAATAATAAAATTAAAAATAATATAATTAATAATAATAATAAAAAAT